>PVJA010008673.1:7257-63649 GCA_004027025.1 Myocastor coypus
AGGCTGGTCTCGAACTCGCACCAATCCTCCTGCCTCAGCCTCCCAGAGTGCTGGGATTACAGGCGTGAGCCACCACGCCCGGCCAGAAAATAAATTCAAATGTACTATAGTTTGCCACTTAGGAAAACTGCACTAAAATTATGTTTACAGAGGAGTGCAATTAACTTTTAAAACACATTTACCTAACTATAAAAATCTGCTATTAATATCAGTATTCATTTTTGGGCAATCTACTGTTTTTCACTTATAGCAGATTACACATTATATTCTGTGATATTATATAATATTAATATCTAATTAGTACAAATACATTTTAACAAAAAATAACAGATTATATTATTTCTTTTATAGGGGCCCAGCAGGATGGCTCAGTGGTCTAAAGCGCCTACTTGGAAAAGCTTGGGTGGCTTCAGGGACTGCAGTTCGATCCCCGGCACCACATGCTGCGCCAGCCCTGCCCTCAGGGCAGGCTGAGCTGGCCATAAAAATGAATGAATAAACAAACAAAGGTTCTGAAACAAGAAAAAAAAAAAAAAAAAAAATATATATATATATATATATATATATATATATATATATATATATCTTTTATACCTCAAACCTAAAATAATGAACTGTTACTGACAGCTGTGATATCATGGTAATTCCGTCTTCTCAAGACCCCCAAAGCTATGTCAGCTAACAAATTTTACTCACAGATATGAGGTCCACGGCCTACTCCTGCCTCCTGCTACCACTAACACACTCTAATGCTAACGGCTTGTATTCATCCTTTCTTTCAGAGTGCACAAGGTTATCACAAACTAGTGTTTTTCTCCTGCTTCACTAAAAAAAAAAAAAGGTTACTTTCAAATTTGCTTATATTCAAGTTTATTCTTGAATGGGTGTAATGGTTACTATCATTTAAACTGCTTAAACACTATCTATCCCATCAAGCTGCTGAGCAAACTGGGCTCTGAAGCTATGCTCCATCCTACAGCCTGTCCACTTCTGGCACTCGGTTTTGGAGGCCAGGGTGGAGAGTCCCTAGTTGGGAAAGAAAAGGGGTTGCATGAGCCCAAGCACCAAAACCCCTGTGATTTGTAGTTTTACACACTGAAGAGTTCTGGGGACTGGCTGCATGACAGTGTGAATGTATTTAATATATTTTAAATGTAAAAGAGGTTAAGAGTAAATAAAATGTTATATTTATTTTACCACTTTAAAAAGTGATTCCATGATTTTTTTTTTTTTTTTGAGGCAGGGTCTTGCTATGTAATTCAGACTGGCCTTAAACTCACTATGTAGCCTAGGATGGCCACAAACTTGCAGTGATCCTCCTGCCTCAGCCTTCCAAGTGCTGGGATTATAGGTGTGTGCTATGCCTAGTTATGCTTTTTTTTTTTTGGGGGGGGGGTGTCATCTTGACAGGATCTCACTGCGCAATGCAGGATGGCCTTGAGCTCATTTTGTAGACCAGGTTGGTCTTGAACTCTCCATGATCCACCTGCCTCAGCTTCCCTGAGTGCTGGGATTATAGGTGTGCACCACCATACTTAGCAATAGCTATGATTTTTAACTATTGCAAAATGTTAATTCAACCAAATGGCACTCACAGAAAGAAGAAAACTCATGGTATAGAGTAAACCATGGCAAAGTATATGTGGCATGTAGATTATCATTATCTTTCCAGTGAATCCTGCAGATACGTAGCATTATCTACTATTGCAGTAAATATTTCACCAACATGCAACCCTGGTTGGTAGTCTGCACTACACAGCCAACTTTGACCATGTGTGACTGCTTTTTTAAAGACAGGGTTTCATTATGTAGCCCAGGCCTGCCCCAGCCTCCCCACTGCTGGGACTGCAGGCATGCGCCACAAAGCCCAGTGACCCTGTGTGACTCTGACCTTCTGCCTTGGAATCCACAATCCCTGCTCCAGATACCACTTCATCCCGTGCCTGATTTGAAGGAATTAAGACAAGTGCCTTCCACGTGTAATTCTCATTTTAAGGACAAAAACATGGACAGTAAGATGTTGTTTGTTTGCTTACCTGTTTGACCCAGACAACCTTCACTGTAACTATCACCCCGGACTTGTCCATTTGATACTGCGTTAATCCTGTATGAATAAAATAAAATGAAGCGTTAGGGACTCTTAACACCAATGAGAAGCTGCCTATGACATCCAAGTGTCAGATACAGTCTGCAAGAGTTCCCCAAATCCAACGTTAGATGAGCTCGCATGACCTTCAGCAAACCCCACGAGCAAGCTCCTCCTCCAGCTGGGGCTGCGGGCCTCGGCACCAGCCTCCTCTGACACTTGTGTGGAAATGTTCTGACTGCCCCCCCCTCAGACTTAGCCAATGAGAACATCTGGACTTGGGGCCAGAAATCCCAGCTCTAAAGTCTTCCAGGGGATTCTGCTGCTTATTAAAATGTAAGTATGAAATTCTCCAAATACTTCCTTGCTGAAGCTTTCCATTTGCATGCGCTGAACATTCTCAACTCAGAGCCATGCACAGCAATGGAGGGGAAGTGGTGGGCCTCAGAAAAACCAAAATTGTTTAACACTGGCTCTGCAATGATTCTTTATAATTCTATATTGATGTCCAGCTTCAGAAGCAGTAATTATATTCTAAAACAACAACAACAAAAACTCTAATGTGAGAACATCAAAGACTCTCATGCTAAAACCTTGCTTTTTCAATCCTACATATATGTTGTAAATATGGCAAACATTCCACTGACTGGCAAGATGGTTCAGAGGTCTAAAGCACCTGCTTAGGCAAGCTTAGGCAACCACAGGGACCTTGGTTCGATCCCCAGTACCACATGCTGCACCAGTCCCACCCCCCCCAGGGCAGGTTGAGCTAGCCATAACATAAAGAGATAAAGTTTTTTTTTTAAAAAAAAAAAAAAACATTCCACTGACTGTCAGTGTATTCCTCTAAATGGCCTTGCTTTCTTCTTTTTTACTGTGGTACTGGAAGCTGAACCCAGCATCTTCACATGAAGCTGCACCATTTGACTTTTTTTATTTACTTTGAAACAAGGTCCTGATAAATCACTAAGTTGTCCAGGCTCAGCTGGAACTTGGGATCCTCCTGCCTCAGCCTCTCAGAGCGCTGGGCATCCGCATGTGCCACCACACCCACCTAACCTCAGTGCACAGCAAAAATTTAGCAAATAACAGGTGCTCAATAAGAATGTTTATTTTTTTAAACTTTATTTATTTATATTATGGGCGGCTCAGCCTGCCCTCGGGGTGGGGCTGGAGCAGCATGTGGTGCTGGGGATGGAACTGCAGTCCCTGCAACTGCCTAAACTTGCTTAAGCAGGCAAGTTACACTGCGGAGCTATCTCATCAGCCCTGAAAAGTATATCTCAATAAGTATGCTGAGGGCTGCGTACATAGCTCAGCAGCATAAGTGCCTGCCTGGCAAGTACAAGGCTCAGAGTTAGATCTCCAGTACAGCATTGAAAGAGAGAGAGAGGGAGAGAGAGAAAGAAAAGAATGTTGAATGTATGAGCCTTTAAAAAAAAAAAAAAACCTATCTTTCTTTTCTTTCTGTTATGGCCAGCTCAGCCTGTCCTGGGGGTGGGGCTGGCACAGCATGTGGTGCCAGGGATCAAACCACGGTCCCTGCGGTTGCCTAAGCAGGCACTTTAGACTGCTGAGCTATCTCGCTGGCCTCTCTGCCCCCACTTTTTTTTTTTTTTTTTTTTTTTTTTGGTGGGACCAGGGTTCAAACTCACGACCTTGCACTTGCCCAGCAGGCACTTGTGCCTCGCCCTAGCCCCTTTTTTAAAAACAAAAATACAAAATTTTAGCGGTGTGTGGCACTGCATGCCTATAATCCCAGCACTTGGAAGGCTGAGGCAGGAGGATCAGGTGTGAGTTCGAGACCAGCCTGGGCTACAAAAGTGAGCTCAAGTGAGCCTGAACTGCATAGTGAGACAAAACAAAACAAAAACGCACAATTTTATTTATACAAATCTAAGTTCTAGAGTGATCAATATTAAAAGGAGAAATTAAAAATTTTAAATAAAAGCCTGCCCAAGAAGCCCACCAAGACCAAGCAGACATGTCCAGCAGGCCCAATAACAGAACACAAACTCGTCCTTGTGTAACTGATGCCTTGCAATGTAATGTCACATCTAACAGGCCACTTCGTGTTTGAGAAGGATTTTTTGGGCTGGCTCAGGCTGCCTTAAGGGCAGGTCTTAGGCTCCATGTGGAAGAGGGGCCCATGAGTGACTTTGCTGAATCATGCGCTTTAATCAACTGAGGTACCTGGTAAGCTTCCTGCAACTCATGATTGTTTAACTGAGGGCCTTGCAATGTAACTTGAGATATTTAAATTCCCTTGGCAACCCAATCCTCCAATCAAATGTGTCAAATCTGCCTCTGTACCTCTCTGTTCAGCCCTCCCCCCAAAATACCATAACTCAGCTGTGCAGGGCTCTGACTAGGAGAGAGATCCTAGTGAGGCCTACCAGAGTAAATAAACTGCCTCCTTAACCATATTGGTGCTGTTTCTTCCCATGTTTACTTGGCTTTCTGTAACAATTCACCCTGCTATTCTCAGGAAAACTGAACTACCACTTGATGCAACAATTCTACAACTCTTTATACACCCCAAGGAAAGGAAATCAATGCATCAAAGAGCCAGCTGCACTCGGATTCCTGTTTACTGCAGCACTGCTCACAAAAACCATGACACAAAAACAACCTGCAAGGAAGCACAGTACAGATACACAGCGGGAAGTCCCCTTGCCAGAGAAAACGGCATTCTGCCACTGCAGCAACAGGGCTGGAAATGGAGGACGTTACGTGAAACAAAGTAAGTCAGGCACAAAAAAAGGAACGCGGCATGTTCTTGCTAAGAAGTTCATCTCCCAGAAGTGAAAGGTGGAATAGCAGGGGGAGCCCAGGAAAGAGAATAAAAGCAGGAGCATTAGTGAGTAAAGGGATGCAGTCAGACAGAAAAATAACTTTTTTTTTTTCAGGGAGAGGGGGTGGCAGCAGTATTTTTGGTTGTGTGTGTGTGTGTATGGTTTTTTTGGAGACAGGATCTCACTATGTAGCCCAGAGTGGCCTGGAACTCAGAGCAATCCTCCTGCCTCAACCTCCCAAGTCCTGACATCACAGGTACCTGATGGGTAGTGGTGTTGATACAGGGTCTCACCATAGAGTCCAAGCCAGTCTTGGACTATGTAGCCTCAGCTGGTCTCAAACTCCTAGTGATTCTCCTGCGCCAGCCTCCCAATTAGAATTACTTCTAAGATTCTACAGATGAGGGTAATTCTGAGTGACAGCTAAATCACTTATCTCTGATGGATTTGTGTCCAAGAATGAATTGTCAAATCATTTTGGTGGTGGTCTGACGTGGCTGGAGCCCCAAGCAACAGCTTATCCTCCCAATGACGACTTCCTCTTTCATCCATGACCCACCCCCCCAGCTCTAAATGTAATGCAAAAGTCCACATAACCCCAGCTCCCTTTGTCTTAGGTCAGAAGAGCCCTGCCATTCCCCTGTGGTCCTCTGTGTGTCCTCAGTAAGGGCCCTTCTCCTTCTGCCTCTCTGTTGCACTGACAAACCTAGCCTTAAGAGAGCTAGTAGAAAGTTGAGTGATCACAGAGAAATGGTCTTTCAGGTGATGACTACCCCTTTTCTGACTACTTCTTACACATGTGCAATTGCTATATGCCAATTAAAATTTCTTAAAGACTCATAGTTATTTGTGGTGGTTCACTGATTGTCAGCCTTGGGAACTTGCAGCTGAACTGTGTTGGCATGGTTCTGGGTGTGGAAAACCCAATTCAGGGAGACTGTCGGAATAGTTTAACAGGAGAAGGGAGGGAAGAACACTGTTCTCTTCTAAGGAGCTGCATCGTCCCCTCAGGCACCATCTCCTGGCTACCAGAGGATTCTTCAGCATCTAGCAGCAGCCTTTCTGCCTGCTGGCCCACTCTTCAGCCTCCAGCCCCAGCCCTTTAAGTTTCCTGCACAGACTCTGCAGTCACCCATGATGGATCCTCCCCTTCCAGATGTGGATGTGTAGGAGACAGTGCCATGGGGCCCAGGCCTTTGGCTGGGCCCCTTTGATCTCTAACAAGTGGACAGCTCTTTTGCATTCTTCTACACTTGACTCCATGGGTGGCCGTTGCAGGCCAATGTCATAAATTTCTGTGTCCTACATTAAATCTGATTCAGAAGTTGGGTGTAGTGGTGCGTGTGGACAGCCCTAGCACTCAGGAGCCTGAGGTGGGATTGCAGTGAGTTTGAGGCTAGCCTGGGCTGCACAGTAAGTGCAAACCCAGCCTGTGCTACATAGTCAGACCCTATTTTAAGAACAACACTAAGAAAAAAAGCCCAAATCTAAAAAACAAAACCCAAATCTCATTCTGAGCTTGTGCAATCTTTTGAGGAACCTTGCTCTCAAGGCTAGCCCCAAGCTCTGGTAAGCACAAATACACATTTTTTTTTTCTTTTTTTCCTTTTTCTTTTTTTTTTTTTTTTTTGCAGGACTGGGGTTCGAAATCACAACCTTGCACTTGCCAGGCAGGCACCTGTACCACGGAGCTAACTCCCCGGCCCTAACAAATACGCTATTTTTTATTTTCATTTTCTCTACATTAACTAAACTTTCAGACAAGCTTTATATATCAAAACCTGCATTGACCCGGCATGGTGGTGCACGCCTGTAATCTTAGCACTTGGGAGGCTGAGGCAGGAGAATCAGTACGAGTTTGTGACCAGCCTGGGCTACAAAAGTGAGCTCAAGGCCAGCCTCAACTGCATTGTGAGACCCTGTCTCAAAAAGACAATAAACAAACAAATAAATAATAAAGAAATAAAACCTGCAGATTTGTTTGATAATTGTCAACTCCTGTTCTCCCGTTACCTTGAGAAGCTCAGGTGACTCAGCGGAGCCAGGGTCCTCACTTTGTAAACATCCTCAGCCAGGGGCAGGAGTAAACTGTGCTGTGTGGCCCTGGGCGGGCTGCCTGCGTACAATGTAAGGGAGGAAAAGAGGCTTGCTCTCCCCGCTTCGGCTGTTACAGCTTTTGCTGTCTGCCACTGCCTCAAAAGGTTGCCCCTGTGCTAGGTCACCCAGCTGATTATGACCTAAAACCTCTACAGACTTTGTGAGCTAAGTAATCCTTTCTTCTTCTTCTTCTTTTTTTTTTTTTTTTGGCGGGACCGGGGTTCAAACTGACGACCTTAAACTTGCCAGGCAGGCATTTGTGCTTCGAAGCTATATCCCCAGCCCCTTCTTCATTTTGGATGTTGGGTTTTTTATTTTTATTTTCTTGTCTTTTTGAGACAGGGTCTCACTATGCAGCTCAGGCTGGCCCTGAACCCACTTTATAACCCAGGCCTGTCTCCCGCTCACTCAGCCTCTGCAGTGCTAGGATTACAGGCATGGGTGCCACCATTCCTGGCTCTATATAGGTGCCGGGTATTTTGTCTCAGCAATGAGAAAAGTAAGTAAGACACTGGACCATCTAAGTAAGCTTCATGGCCTTCTCTGGGTGCCTGACTTCCCAATTAGGTACAGTTGAGAATAATCTGCGGATTCTCTAGCATTGTTATTTCCATGTTTTCAAATTTACAGAAAATGGGACCAGGGAGATAGCTCAGTGGAGTAAGTGCTTGCCTAGCAAGCACAAGATCCTGAGTTCAATCCCTGGTACCAGAAAAGAAAAAAAGAAAAAAAAAAAAAACCAAAAAAAAAAAAAAAAAAAAAAAAAAAAAAAAAACCAAAAAAAAAAAAAAAAAATTTACAGAAAAATTGTATGTAAAAATAAAAATTACCCTGAAATATTCAAAATTTGTCAGCACAATGCCCCATAACCCCAGAAATTTGTATTTCCTATAGAATATTTTCCCCTAGAACATCAAAGCACTCAAAATTATGATCCACTACTATGGTCTCATCCTGAGAGTGTCCCCACTGGTGCCCCCATGTCCCTACTACACAGGGACTCTGAGGTACTCTTTGTCCTGTGTCCCTTTAGTCTGAACAGTCTCTCAGTCTTCTCTGACTCGTAAGACCTTGGTGCTTCTGAGGCATTCCCAGTTACTCTGCAGACTTCCCTCTGAGTTAGGTCTCATGTTTATGACTAAATTCTGGTTATGCGTTTGTGACAGCAATAGCACAGAAGTGACAGTGTTCCAAGGCGTCCGGCTCAGCACCACACCTCCTGCTTTCAGTTTCATGGATGGTGATGCTCATTTTTTTTTTTTTTTAACTTTTTTATTTATGTTATGGTTGGCTCAGTCTACACAGCATGTGGTGCCAGGGATCAAACTTCAGTCCCTGCAATTGCCTAAGCAGGTGCTTTACGCTGCTGAGCTATCTCGCCGGCCCGTGATACTCACTTTGACTGTTGGGGAAAGGCGGGAACTATGAGGCTTTTCCTCTTCACTTTTCTACCACTATAATCAATAATATTTGGGGAGGATGTTTTGAGTCAATGCAAATGTCTTATTCCTCACTAAGCTTTATTTTTGCATTTATTTTATAAGAGTAGAGATCTACAGATTTTCTATTTTATCCAAAGGGTCAAAATATTTAACCATGGCCAGGTGTGGCAGAGCACACTTATAATCCCAAACACTCAGGAGGCTGAGGTAGGAGGACTGCTGAGTTCACTGCCAACTTGGGCTACACAGTGAGTTTAGGGCCAGCCTAAACTGCATACTAAGACTTTGACTGAAAAAAGAAAGGAAAAGGGTCAGAGAGATAGATCAGTAGAATAAGAGTTTGCCTGGCAATAGCAAGGTCCTGAGTTCAATCCCCAGTACTGAAAAAACAAAAAACACTGAAGTTTAACTGTGGACATAGTAACCCATAACTATAATCTCTGTCCGTAGTAGGCTGGGGCGAAAGGATTACTTCAAGTCTGAGGCCAGCCAAAACATTACATACACGTGTAATTTTGTGTATAAATATACCTACTATAGAATTTTATACACATAACTATTATCTACATATGTATCATATATAAAATACAATATATGGGCCCGGCGGGATGGCTCAGTGGTCTAAAGCCCCTGCTTGGGAAAGCTTGGGCGGCTTCAGGGACTGCGGTTCGATCCCCGGCACCACATGCTGCGCCAGTCCTGCCCTCGGGGCGGACTGAGAAGGCCATAAAAAATGAGTGAATAAACAAAGGTTCTGAAACAAGAAAAAAATAAATAAATAAAATTTAAAAAAAAATAAAATACAATATATAATTATATAATACACACACACACACAGACATACACCACAGTACTGTATGTACTATTTTACCCATTTGGCTATGAGAGATCCTTGAGTTTAACATGTCCTATGTCCTTTTTCTCCCATGTCCTTTTGATACACCGCACCATCCTGTGAACATTTCTTTGCTCCAGGTATAAGATGGTACCATCTCCTTATGTATGTCTTTGCACTGGTTCTGGAATTGGCCACATCTTTAGAGTTCCAATTTCTTTCAGTGGAGAATGGTAGGTAACCACTGGCACTGAAATCAAGACTGGGGAGCGAGCGTGTTTGGAACAGAGCTGCTCTTAACTGTTCCTCTCCCTCATTATGAATGGGCTTGGGACCCTATTCAGACTCCTATACAGTCCTTAGGGTTGCCTTCTCCCCCTCCCTCCTGCACGGACCTCCCTCCTCACCCAATGCAGACCCGAGAGGCATCCTGGACTGCCCTCCTGTGGGTACCAACTTCCTACCCCGCTTTAGCTCTGGCAGTGTACCTGGCCTTCTGCTGAAGAAGTCTGCCACTTCATCCGGACCAACTCATCTGGACTCAACTGTTTTGACAAGAGAAGAGCTTACTATTATTTGAAAAGAGTGTGTGTGTGTGTGTGTGTGAGAGAGAGAGAGAGAGAGAGAGAGAGAGACAGACAGAGAGACAGAGAGGGAGACAGAGAGAGAGAGAGAAAGAGAGAGAGAGAGAGAGAGAGAGAGAGAGAGAGAGAGAGAGAGAAAGAGTATATTAGGGTCTTTTTTTTATTATTATGGCTGGCTCAGCCTGCCCTGAGGTGGGGCTGGTGTAGCATGTGGTGCTGGGGATCAAGCCCTGGTCCCTGCGATTGCCTAAGCTTTCCTAAGCAGGTGCTTTAAACCGCTGAGCCATCTCGTTAGCCCGAGATGGTCTAGTAGGATCTTAGGTCCCTCCTTTTCAGTTTATCAATATAATCTATATTTTCTTTATCCTATATTTTCAAAATCAAAAATATAGAGCTAAGAACAGGGCTGGGAGACAGATCAATAGAATAAGTAATTGTCTAGCACACATTAGATCCCGGGTACCAACACACACATAGACATACACACACAAAATAAATAAATAAATAAATAAATATCTAAGAACAAATGTCAGGCAAAATGAATAATATGACAAAAGTACATCTGCTAAATCAGAACCAAATGTTGAAATGTGTGTGTGTGTTTTTGAAGAGGATTCTTTGTTTGTTTTGTTTTGTTTTTTTTGAGACAGGGTCTCACTACACAGTTCAGGTTGGCTTTGAGCTCACTTTTCCCAAGCAGGAGCTTTGGACCACTGAGCCATCCCGCCGGGCCCCATGAGCTCACTTTTGTAGCTCAGGCTGGTCTTGAACTCACACTGATCCTCCTGCCTCAGCTTCCCAAGTGCTGGGATTATTGACAGGCACCATCACACCTGGCCTTGAGGATTCTAACAGCATAATTATTACAATAAAGTAAGTTGTAACAAAATGGCAAATATCAGAAATACCTACTTTCTAGCTGAACGTCAGAGAAAAAAGACCACAGCCATTTGCTGTCAGGTGATTCTGAGGTCAGTCCTCTACTCCAAGCATGAACGGCTGCTCTGTCACCCTAGTCCATCACAGGACACTTGCTAACTTGGAAAAGATAAGTTACTGTGTTTATATCTACTGCACAAACATAGCAAGATTTTAAAATTAAAACATACTGAGCTGCTGTGGTGTAAGCCTGGAAGAATGACCCCAAAAATGTTACCGTGAAACACCTACAGAGAGCTGAGGACACAGTCATTTTCAGGTGTGGAGGACTGACTGGGGCAGAGCAAGAGGGAGAACTACAGTGACAGGACTGTTTTTTTTTTTTTTTTTTTTTTTTTTTTGCGGGACCAGGGTTTGAACTCACAACCTTGCACTTGCCAGGCAGGCACTTGTGCCATGGAACAATCTCCCCACCCCCGACAGGACTGTTTGAAATCTTTTTTTTTTGAGACAAGAGTCTCACTATGCTGTTCAGGCTGGCCTTGAGCTCACTTTTGTAGCCCAGATTGCTCACATTGATCCTCTTACCTCAGCCTCCCAAGTGCTAGGATTATAGGTATGAACCACCATGCCTGGCAGGACTATTTTAAATCTTGATCAGGACAGTGGTTTATACAGATGTGCGTGGGCTGGCAGGATAGCTCAGTGGTCTAAAGCCTGCACAGGCAAGCTTAGGCAACCTCAGAGACCGTGGTTCGATTCCTGGCACCACACGCTGATGCCACCCCCAGGGCAGGCTGCACTGGCCATAATATAAATAAATTAAAAAAAAAAAAAGAAATACAGGTGTGTTAATAAGTAATAATTGCCGGGCGTGGTGGCGCACACCTGTAATCCCAGCACTTGGGAGGCTGAGGCAGGAGGATCAGTGCGAGTTCGAGACCAGCCTGGGCTACAAAAGCGAGCTCAAGGCCAGCCTGAACTGCATAGTGAGACCCTGTCTCAAAAAAGACAAAAAAAAAAAAAAAAAAAAAAGTAAGAATTTACCAATCTGTATGTATACACATACACACACATATATACACATATACATGATTTGTATACTATGAGCACATGTATGTATTCATAATGAATTTTAAAATGATAGAGGACATAAAACTACTCAGAGGTTCCGCTTAACAATGTCAGAAAAATGCCTTCCCTTTCCTCTCCTGCTCAAAAGCCTAATGATAATGGACATACAAACAAAAAAAATAACATCAGAAAGGTTGATCTCCCCAGATGAAATTTCAAATGTAGATGGGGGCCTGAACCTAGAAGGTGCAGAGAGGGCCATAGATAGCATGGAGCTGTGCTTCCACCAGAATGAAGGTGTGCCAGAGAGTGGAGAGGGGAATGGGGCTGAAAACAGACGAAGCTAAGGACCGCAGATGGAAGAAGGAATTCTCACCTCACTTCTGCTAGCTCCTGGGAGCCTGCCAACTTTCCTTAAAGATCAGACAATAAATGCGCCAGAGCTGAGGGCCACATCGCCTTTGCCAAAACATCTCCCTGAGGCAGCCACAGACCACATGTAGTGGCATGGGTGCCACCCCAACAAAACTTGATTTATGAGACAGGCCTGGCGATATGGCCTATAGCACCTGGCCTGGGTGACTACTGGGGGGGCGGTTTCCTCTTAATTAATTAAAAAAAATGATCTGGAAAGAATTACAGCAACTTTTGAGAATGGTGTCCAGGGAAAAGTCCTTTTTATCCTGTAATCGGAAGCCAGCCCCCTGCTATCACATGCTGAGGCTCTGACCCAGGATCACAGTTTTCACTCAATTTCTGACTCTTGCTTAAATAAAGGGTAACCCAGGATCACCAGGCATCAGGGGAAAGGCCTGTAGCAGGTCAAGGACAGACCTCACCAAAAACAGACTCATAACTAAGGAAAGAGAATGGCACTTGAAATGAGAACTTGCCCTTGGAAACAAAAACATTCAACAGGTTGGAAGATGAAGCTGAGGTGATCTCCTGGACTAGGTGTTATGGTTTGTATCTAGTTGTCTCCCCAAAGCTTCATGTAAATCATGGGGCTGTCAAGAGGGCGTGGCTTGTGGGGGGTGGGGCCAGGTGACAGGGGCGGGGTTTGAGGGGCAGGGCCAGAGAAGCACTTGAAAGAACCGTTAAACTGACAGCCAGCGTGCACCTCCCTAACCCCACTCGCCCTCCGCCTGGTGGCCTCTCCTGGAGGTATGGAGCAGATCATCCCAGACACAGCGGTGCAGAGTCTTGAGGTCTTGCTATGTAATTCCAGCTGCTTTAAACTATGAAACCTGCAGTAACTGTGAGCTCAATACTTTCTAAACTTGTGTGTCGGGTATTTGTCCCAGCAAGGAGAGCAGAATAACTAAGACACTGGGTAACAAAAAGACAGACGTGGGAGGGGGAAAATGAAGGGAGGGCCAGGAGAAGGCTGTCAACTACATGTTCTTCCCTACTATTCAATTTTTAAATCATATCCCATTCAATAACACTTTAACTTTTTTTTTTTTTTTTTTGTCTTTTTTGAGACAGGGTCTCATTGCATAGTTCAGGCTGGCCTTGAGCTCATTTTTGTAGTCCAGGCTGGTCTCGAACTTGCACCGATCCTCCTGCCTCAGCCTCCCGAGTGCTGGGATTACAGACGTGCGCCACCACACCCGGCTACTTAAACATTTTCAATCTGTGACTACAGACAAAACAATGTCAGTCAGCCTGGGACCATGCCCAGCGTAGGTGATGTCAGTGACAATGACACTTACATTAGGAAGGCTATGGTGGCTATCACACCACAGGCATGGTACGAGTGGTTGAACTCTTCCATCTTGGGATAAATAACAGCTGCATCTATGATAATCCACCAGCCTGTGAAAAACTAAAACAAAAAGAGGTGATACCAATGCGAAATTATAGCAATATCATATCTTTTCAAAAAGGAAAGATATCTAAGACAAGGCATCCCGTCTAATAAATTTCAAATTTTCTTTTCTCTCTCTCTCTTTTTGTCTTTTTGAGACAGGGTCTCGCTATGCCATTCAGGCTGGCCTTGGACTCACTTTTGTAGCCCAGGCTGGTCTTGAACTCACCTTGATCCTCCTGCTTCAGCTTCCCAAGTGCTAGGATTACAGGACTGGCTGAATTTCAAATTTTCTTAAACATAACTGCACATAATTTACTCATGCCTAAAAAGCTGACTAAACATTAGATATACCCTAAGCATACTTTTTTGTGTGTGTGTTTTTGAGACAGGGTCTCACTGTGCAGTTCAGGCTGGCCTTGAGCTCACTTTTGTAGCCCAGGCTGGTCTCGAACTCACAACAATCCTCCTGCCTCAGCCTCCTGAGTGCTGGGATTACAGGTGTGCATCACCACACCTGGCCTGCTTTATACTTTTGATGAATTACAACGCAGTCTTTTTCTTTGCTGTCTATTTTATTTTTTGAGACAGTCTCTCACTACGTAGGCTAGCCTTGAACTCACTATTTAGAGCAGGCTAGCCTCTAACTTGCGCATTTCTGCGGCTTCACCCTCCCACATAGTTGGGTTACATGCTGTGCCATCATACCCATCAAGAGTGTAGTTTTACCAGGCAGGCATGGTAGTGCAGGCCCGTAATCCCAGCACTTGGGAGGCTGAGGCAGGAGGATCACTGTGAGTTTAAGACCAGCCTGGGCTACAAAAGTGAGCTCAAGGCCAACCTGAACTGCATAGGGAGACTCCATGTCAAAAAAACAAACAAAACAACAACAACAAAAGTGCAGTCTTTTATTATTATTATATTAATTTTTAAAAATTTTTTAATTTTTTTGGTGGGACCAGGGCTCAAATTCATGACCCTGCACTTGCCAGGCAGGCACTTGTGTTGTGGAGCTATCTCCCTGGCCCCCAAGAGTGCAGTCTTTAGATTGCATCAGGTGTAACTATAATTCAATTTGACTAGATCTTAATTTATTTAATTGAATTTGATTCTGAATAATCAAGGATGAATACACACTGAAACACACACACACACACACACACACACACACACACAATTTATCACCTGAACAGAAGGAGTGAAATGATGTTACCAAAATCTCACATAGAAGCTTAGAAAGTGAGTAACCTGCCTAGCCCTGACTCAGCTTTAGAACCTGCCATTTTCAGGCAATAATTTAAAAATTGCTATTTTAGGAAAAAAAAAAAAATGCTATTTTAGGCTAATAAAATTAGTTTCATTGTATTATAGACAGAACCATATGCTGTTAATGAGATTTAACTGGCTTTTATGGGTAATGGCTTACTTTTTACCCTGCATTCAAAGAACTTAAAATATTTTCCTCATAGACCGTTTAAAGTTTAAATATTTGTAAGCTGTACGTGGGAGTCCATGACTATAATCCCAGCATTTGGAAGGCTGAGGCAGGAGGATCCTTCCAAGTTTGAGATGATCCTGGGCTACAAAGCGAGCGTAAGGCCTGCCTGAATTGCATAGTGAGACCTTGTCTCAAAAAAGAACTAAATAAATATTTGTAAGGGCAGAATTTGCACAGTGGCATTAAATGTTGCTATTACTATGAAAATTATAATTTCTTTCATAGATTAGGCAAACTAGGTTTGATTCCTGACACCACATGCCATGCTGGCCCAGCCCCTAGGCGTACTGAGCCAGCCACCAAGACCACGGTTTGGTGGCACATGCCTATCATCTGAGCACTGGGAAGGCTGAAAACAGTATCACTATGAGTCTGAGCTGCATAGTGAGACCTTGTACCAAATACATAAAATAAGTAAATGAATGAATAAAACATCACCAGAATTCAAAACACGTAACAGAAATCCGTTAAAATAATGAAGGCCCCAATTATCCTAACACTCACCAGAACACCAGCAGCGATGGAAGCAATGGTGTTTCGCTTTTCTCCCCAATCAATGCATTCTGAGCATCGCATGCCTTCTAGGAATCCAGACATTCTTTCAGGTCACTTCAAAATAAAACAAAACAAATACCTAAATAAAGTACTTTTGTTTATTTGCTTTTCACTGGACTTATGTCCCTGAAAAAATAGTTAACAGTTCAGGAATAATTTTTATTTATTTATTTGGTCTTTTTGAGACAGGGTCCTGCTATGCAATTCAGGCTGGCCTTGAGCTCACTTTTGTAGCCTAGGCTGGTCTCGAACTCCCACTGATCCTCCTGCATCAGCCTCCCAAGTGCTGGGATTACAGGCATGCGCCACCATGCCGGGCTAGGCATAATTTAATAAAAGTAACAAATGCTTTATTTTAGTTTTATACACTTTTTGTGAGTACTTGATTTAGCTTTTGATGAATTGTCACATTAAAATTTTGGAACATAAAGTTGGGTCTTGGGGCTGGGTGTGGAGGTACAACTGTAATCCCAGCACTGGGAAGGCTTAGGAAAGGATTCCTGACAAGTTCAAGGCCAGGCTGGGATACTGTCTCATTCACAACAAAACACTAAGTTTGTCCTAGCTTACGCATGCTCTCTCTCTCTTTCTCTCCCTCTCCCTCTCCCCGCTCCGCTCCTTTTCTCACTATGTAGTCCAAGCTGGCCCTGAATTCACTAAGTAGCACCAGCTGCTTGCAGGGATCCTCCTGCTTTAGCCTCCTGAGTGCTGGGATTGATATGCACAACCATGCCATTGTTTTAGCTTTTTTTTTTTGTCTTTTTGAGACAGGGTCTCACTATGCAGTTGAGGCTGGTCCTGAGCTCACTTTTGTAGCCCAGGCTGGTCTCGAACTCGCACCAATCCTCCTGCCTCAGCCTCCCGAGTGCTGGGATTACAGGTGTGAGCCACCACGCCCGGCTTTGTTTTAGCTTTTTTTTTTAAATTTAAATGATGGTTTTGTGGGACCAGGAAGATAGCTCCATGGCACAAGTGCCTGCCTGGCAAGTGCAAGGTCGTTAGTTCGAACCCCAGTCCTACCAAAATAAATAAATACATAAATAAAAGATGGTTTTGTGGTGGTACACACCTGTAATCCAGCACTCAGGAGGCTGAGGCAGGAGGAACGCTAAGAATTTCAGGCCAGTTTCGACTACAAAGTGATTTCAAGGCCAGCCTGAAATGCACAGTGAAACCCTGTCTCAAGCAAACAGGTAATATTAACGATAAAAGATAGTTTTGTATATTTAAGTGCTATGAACAAAAGTATATTTAATATGAACAAAGGCAGTTATCTGAATATTAAGAAACATTTAACTCATTGGTTGATCTAAAAACTGTCAGATTCTAATTATTTCCAAATATATTACCAAGTTAATTTAACTGAGCCTTAAATAACGAATACAATTATTATTATTATTATTTTTTTATTGTAGTTCCACAGCACTAACATAGTCAGGAGGTGGTAAGCTTTGGCTGAGTTAAAGCACAGGTGAGAGGCTGGGGAGATAGCTTCATGGCACAAGTGCCAGCCTGGCAATCCCGGTCTTGAAAAAAAAAAAAAAAAAAGCACAGGTGAAAAGAACCACTTCTCTTGGGAACTTACTCTTTTTTTTTTCCCACAGATCCTGTATTTCTCCCCATCTAGATTAAGGCTTTAACTCTACCCACATCATTTCTCTCCATCTCAATAAATTTTCCTTCTTCAAGTCTACCTTTGGCATCACTTCTATAAAAATATCCATTTTATTGTACTGTCTCCTCAAAAGTGTCAACCAAAATTACTCACTGCTATGTAAATTATCATAACTGGCCCAAAATTATCTTCACCAAATTACATAAAACATTCCTATAAACTCAGTGGTGCAGAACTGGCCTGAGACATCCACGGTATCTCTACTTCACAGTGCGAAAAAACCTGAATTCCGTTTAACTTGCTAATAATAGTCAAGAAATACCCAAACTCCCGCAGCTACTCTGTAGCCAGCAACGATGACCAGCCCAAGCCATGCCACCTTAAAAGTGCAACGACTTCAAGTTTTCGCCTTCCGTTTTGAACGTTAAATATTAAAAGCTATGATTATAATCAGTGCTGATATGCCTGTAGGACGAGCTCAATTCTGAAAATTTACTCATTTCATTCTTCCCTGAGAACAGCAACGCATGATGTTTTTGTTTTTTTTTTGAGACAGGGTCTCACTATGCAGTTGAGGCTGGCCTTGAGCTCACTTTTGTAGCCCAGGCTGGTCTCGAACTCGCACTGATCCCCCTGCCTCAGCCTCCCAAGTGCTGGGATTACAGGCGTGCGCCACCACGCCCAGAGGTGCATGATGTTTTTAATTTCGGTTTACCCCATCGACCCCGCCCTGAATCCATTTTTCTTTGCATGATTACTGCCACCCTCCAGCGTAAACTCCACCCTCCAGACTTGGGAGAATTTCAGGTCGAGAGAGTGGGCTGAGACTGGAAGATCTAGAAACTAATTCTAGTTCAGCCACCTCTCGTGTGTCAATCAGCCGGTTGCACTCGATCTCGAGTTCTGCGTCCAGCTCCCAGGCACAGGGACCAGACGACTTTTAGGGACACTGATGTCCCGGGCAGGGCTGCGGTCCCCGCCCTAACCTCCCATCCCCCAGGTCTGCGTCCGGTGAGGCTGGACCGCGGTCGCGCTCTCCCAGGCGCCGGGACAGGACAGAAGGAAGTGGCCAGGCTGCTCCAGCGAGGCGCAGCCCCAGTATGCAGCTTCCCGCAGGGTGGAGGTAAAGACCCACAGGCGTCCGCCGGGGTCTGCACCTGGTCCAGCCTGCAGCTGCTCCCCCTTACTCTTAGCCACCCGGCACTTACGTCCAGCCCTGGCCGTGCAGTACGTCCGGAGCCCGGTGTCACGCTGCACGGGGCCGCCTCACTTGCCCCTAGTCTCAGTCAAGAAAACAAAACGACCACAAGCCGCCAGACCCGGATGTAGCAGCTCCGGACAGTTGCGCATGCGGAGAATAGCAAGGGGCGGGGTATGGGGGAATCACGCCCCCACGCCAACGAGCCTGTGCAGATTCGGGGCACTCGGCTGGTAGTCCCTGAAGGTAGCCAGCGGTGGTAGGCGCAGTCTGTTAAGGGCAGGTGTGTGGAGTCGCTGTTTTTCCTAAACTCTCAAAGTGTTCCTCGGGCCTCAATATGCGTCTTAGGTGAGGCTGGCAATTTCATCTGTGAGTGGCAGGTAAGCAATCTGGTCCTGCCAGGTTTAGTGGCACATGCTTTGTAATCCCAGCTTTTGGGAGGCTGAGGCAGGAGGATTGTTGCAGTTTCCAGATAATTCTGGGCTACAAAGTGAACCCAAGGCCAGCCTGAGCCTCATAGTGAGACCCTGTTGCAAAACAAAACAACAGTCTGGTCCTGCGTGGTGTAAAAAGTGGCCACTTTCGCAGCACTGTGTACTCAGGGCTTTTAAGTACCATTTTTTCTAGGAACTTGCAGCTACGCCTCCCACACCAGAGAACGGGCTCGGGCTTGCAGCCAGGACTTCCCAGTTTGGTGTTAAGAGTCCAGGGGGCCTAGACAGTGACCCTCTTGTGGAATTTGAGCTTTCTTTGCCGTTTGTCGTTGCAGAGGGTATCTCAGCCTCTGCACCCCTAACTTTTGGGGCTGGATGATTCTGTTTATGGCAACTGTTCTGCACACTTTATGATGTTTATCTGCACCCCTGTCTTCTACCCACCCGAAACAAAGCAGCTTCCCCGGTGTGACAACCAAAAAACGTATCCAGGTTTTGCGGAGTATGTTCCCCCCCACCGGGGGGGGGGGCGGGAATTGTCGATTGAAACCACCGTCTAGGGGATATCCTGGGTTTTAGGGAATTGACCCTTTGGAAACAGGAAGATCAGCCGGGAGCAGTGATGTCTTAGCTACTCAAGGGTCTGGTGACCACAACGTCCTTCTTCCGGAAACTGTGGAAACTGTCATTCTCAGTCCCGCGGCTGTAAATATCCGTATCCGTGAGTCGGAGCCGGCTAGGGAGAAGGCGCCACAGATCTTAGGCCAGATTGCAGAGAGGAGCGGCTGTGGGCTCCTCCTTGGAAACCCAGAGGCAGGTTCCTCTCTGGGAGAAACTAGGGAACCCAGGCCATCACTCCAGGGCGATGTTTCTATGGCTTGGACACTAGTGTGTGTACTCAAAAGAACACTTCAGATAGATCTAGGATGATGTCTCAGAGCCAAACCCCTCCCTAGTCAGTACAGAGAAAACAGTAGGTCACTTGTCTTTAAGAAAGGCAGGTATGTTCATCTTACTTATGGAGACAAGTCTGAGTTGGCTGGGGTGCTTATGCTGTTTTCTTCCATACATGGAATATGTACAGTAGCTTTGAGTTGTGCTGATTAGTAGATGAAACTACATAATATAACCCATAGCCAGTTATTTATGTATGGATTAATGGGACTGAAGATTGAACCCAGGGCCTCAAGTCTGACAGTCAAGTTCTCTACCACTAAACTACATCTCCAGCTCCACGGTCTATTTTTAAATAGATGGTATCCTTATCCCTTAAGATTAAAGGTTCATGGTGTCTATTAAAGGGTAGAGGAATCTAATGAGGGTTTGTTGTTTTCCTTTTTGTGTGTGGGGATGGAATTCAGAGATCCCTTCACGCTGAAGGGCCACGCCACCAGCCCCAACAGGCAGTTGGTCCTTGTTTTTGTGCCTGTGGTGCCTAATTAGGATCCCGTGCAGGCAAGCGTAGCTCTGCCTCCAACCAACATCCCCAGTTTTCAAGCAGTTCTTCATGAAACCTTTTTAACATCTGCTGATGACTACCATGAGTTTTTCTGCTCTTAGCACTAAACAAATCTTGGCTAAATTTTTTTTTTTTTTTTTGAGGCAGGGTCTCACTATGCAGTTCAGGCTGGCCTTGGGCTCACTTTCATAGCCCAGGCTGGTCTCAAACTCACACCAATCCTCCTGCCTCAGCCTCCCAAGTGCTAGGATTACAGGCGTGAGCCACCATGCCCGGCTGAATTGGCTAAAATTTCTAATAAGCTAACTGTTGACTGTAGAAGAAAGTCATTAACTTTCCTCTTTGCATCTTCTCTGGCCCTACACTTCTTTTTTTACCTTTAATGACCTTAATGTGATTGTCTAGTACTTAATAAGCATGAGTGAGCATCTCTATGTTGTTCTTTTTAATAAGATACATGCTTTTTTTTTTTTTTTTGGTGGGACCAGGGCTCGAACTCACGACCTTGCACTTGCCCAGCAGGCACTTGTGCCTCGGAGCTATCTCCCCAGCCCCAATAAGATACATGCTTAATTTGTCATTCTTAGTCTTTTGGAAATATAGTAGAGAATCAATGAAAATGTTTATCTTTTGGAAATACAGTGGAGCTGTTAGAAATAGCAATAGGGCTGGGCATGGTGGCACATGCCTGTAATCCCAGCATTTAGGAGGCTGAGGCAGGAGGATCAGTGTGAGTTTGAGATCAGCTGGGGCTACAAAAGTGAGCTCAAGGCCAACCTGAACTGCACAGTGAGACCCTGTCTCAAAAAGAAAGAGCAGAGGGCAATGAATGCAGCAAAAGCTTTAGGAACAGTTAACTTTGGTTTGCTTGCTAGTCTCAAAACAGTTCCTATTGCTAAAGAAACAAGGTATTGTGAAATAGTGGTACCAGGCAATGCTGTGAAGTTTGAGGTAGGTAATCCAGGTATATCCAGTCAAACACACCACGTGGGACTACTGCCAAAAAAGATGTGATTATCCACTTTTATTGGCTTTACCTCCGACTACACTTCTAAAAAAGATGAGCTAAGTATGACTTGTGATAGTCAAAAAGCAGATCTAAAAATAATAAACAGTCTCTCACCTGTGAAAAGGGAAGAGTAAAGGTCTATTTTTGGTGTGCATCCTTTCCAGATGTGCTGGGGACATCCCGGACAGTTCCATAGTCCAGAAAAAAACCCATTAGTGCAAAAAATCCTGGTTTTCAGCAGTGAGTATACGAGATTGGGAGGGGGAAAATACAAAATCATGTAGTGGCCACCCCAAAAGAGGCTGAAGATAATGGAACTGTTCAGAGTGTGGATAGATAGGGCAATCGCCTGCTTCCACTGAAAGGTGAGTTGGCCTCTGTGACTGCTGGTCCACTTTCACCGATGTTCCATGGTTGGCTTCTTTCACAGTAACTTAAATTCAGAAGTATGTAATTTGAGTTCTAATCTCAAGTGTTAACCAGCCTGATGGCTGTTGCCCTCCATATGGAGATAGACATCGTCAATTTAATTTGTAGCTTTCTGAATCATTGCATCAATATGTTGGAAGAATTCAAATAATGAAAATGACTCAGGCTAGGGGTGGTAGTACCAGCACTCCAGAGAGTCAAGGCCAGTTTGGGACAGATAGCGAGCTCAAAGCTAGCCTGAACTGAGCCGGGCGTGGTGGCGCATGCCTGTAATCCCAGCACTCGGGAGGCTGAGGCAGGAGGATCGGTGCGAGTTCGAGACCAGCCTGGGCTACAAAAGTGAGCTCAAGGCCAGCCTGAACTTCATAGCGAGACCCTGTCTCAAAAAGACAAAAAAAAAAAAAAAAAAAAAAAAAAAAAAAAAAAAAAAACAAAAAAAAAAAAAAAAAAAAAAAAAAAAAAAAAAAAAAAAAAAAGCTAGCCTGAACTATGTAGAAGGACATTAATGAGACATTATCTCAAAATGAAAAATAAAAAGGGCCAGATTCAGTTCCCCAGTACCACCAAAACATAAAATGTTAAATATTCTCAATAAAAGCTGTTACAGGGGCCCGGTGGGATGGCTCAGTCGATCCCCGGCACCACATGCTGTGCCAGCCCTGCCCTTGGGGTAGGCTGAGCCGGCCATAAAAATGAGTGACTAAATAAACAAAGGTTCTAAGCCGGGCGTGGTGGCTCACGCCTGTAATCCCAGCACTCGGGAGGCTGAGGCAGGAGGATTGGTGCGAGTTCGAGACCAGCCTGGGCTACAAAAGTGAGCTCAGGACCAGCCTCAATTGCATAGCGAGACCCTGTCTCAAAAAGACAAAAAAAAAAAAATAAATAAAAAAAAAAAATAAACAAAGGTTCTGAAACAAGAAAAAAATAAAGTAAAAAAATTCTTTAAAAAAAATAAAAGCTGTTACATTAAGCTATATCCCCAAGCCTTTTACATTTTGAGACATTAAACTGTCCAGACTGGGCTTAAGCCTCTTGCCCCAGGTCCCCAGGGTGGTAGGATTACAGGTATTCACCACCAGCCACAGATTTTTTTCAATTATAAAATGTACATAGCCTGACATTTGTGTATTTTAATCTTTTGTTAAGTATACTCATATTGCCAGGTGTGGTGGCGCACACCTGTAATCCCAGCACTTGGGAGGCTAAGACAGGCGGGTCAGTGGGAGTTCAAGACCAGCCTGGGCTACAAAAGTGAGCTCAAGGCCAGCCTGAACTGCATAGCAAAACCCTGTCTCAAAAAAGGCATTGTATACTCATATTGTGTGCAATCATCACCAACCATCTTACGTACTTAGCAATATCATTTACATTCTTGGCTAATTTTTTCCCTTTTCAGATTATGAGAAAATTAGGTAGATAGTATGGAAAGTTCCCACGTTAACCTCATTATCCCAGTTTCCATATATACTACAGGGTCTCATAACGATCCTCCTGTTTTAAGCCTCCCAAGCACTGGCATTACAGGCACGCACCACCACGCCCAGCCTCAATTGCCCTGGGGGTGGGGCTGGCCTGGCATGCCCATGATTGAACCCCAGTCCCTGAATCTACCTAAGCAGGCACTTTAATCAGGTCAGCTATCTGGCTGGCCTGATTATTGTAATATATTTTTTAAAAATAATGAATTAATATTGAGACATTGTTACCAATGGAAGTGCAACTTACACAGATTGTCATAGTTTTCGCCTCCTGTCCTTTTCCTGTTTCCGAATCACACCCACAATACCATGTCTCTGTAGTCTCTTCTTGGTTGACAGTTTTTTAGGCTTTCCTTTTTATTATTATCATTACTTTTGATTTGATACATGGTCTCTGCTATGTAGTTTGGGCTCCTCCTGACTCAGTGTTGAGATTGCAGGTGTGCGCCACCACGCCGAGTTTCAGGCCAATGTTCTGGGGCCAGGTTCTGGGGCCAATACATCTTGTGGTACTAGAGATGAACTTATGGCCTTGTGCTTGCCAGGCAGGTGCTTAGATCACTGAGCTATTTCCCCAGCCTCTTTCCTTGTCTTTGATGACAGGGACAGAACTGTGACTGCAAAGCAAGCATAGTGGAGTTGTGTGTTATTTATATTTTTTTATATTACATTGGTAATTATTGAAAAGTAATGATCAGTTAAAATATCATTTGGCCCATTATAAAATACACAGGCATGTGCGCGCGCACACACACACACACACACACAAACACACACAAGTACACGCCTCCCAGTGCCCACACTCACTTTAATGCCAGCTGGTATCATCTCTCCCCCCAAACCAGTGCATTTGTCTCCGTGCTGCTTCTCCCTCATCTTTCCACCACACAGCTGCCACACAGCGGCTTTTAATATAAATCAAATTTTATCACTTCTGCTCTCCAAATGCTTTGATGGCTTCTCATCTTGTTGAGTAGAACCCCTCCAGCTCCTCCATGGTGCTCTGTTTTATGGCTCTGCTACTGTGTCACATGGTTTCTTTGCAGACTGTGAAACACAGCCCAGGCCTGCTCTAGGTCCCTGGCACTGTCCTCTGCACCTGGAGCTTTGGTCCTCTGCCAATGCCTGTGGCTCCCTCTCCACTGTGTTCAAGTCCACTGCATCCAAGTGCTCCACATCCTGGTCAGTGAGGTGTGATACACAGCAATGGAAAAGAAAAATGGAATCCTGGGGCGTGTTTCTAGGCAGTGCTCTGGGCTGCGCTGTCAGCTTTCAGAAGAGCATCTGCACACTGCTCCCTGATGACAATCCATACGCCTTGCAATTAGGCAGTGACAGTGTTCTCAGAGGAAGTCAGAATCACAAGCACTACCCAGTTCTCGAAGCACTGGATAGTCTTCCAAAAGGAAACCCATGGGGCTGGGGAGATAGCTCTGTGGCACAAGTGCCTGCCTGGCAAGTTCAAGGTCGTGAGTTTGAAACCCAGTCCCGCAAGAAAAGAAGTTCAAGGGCAACCTGAATTACAAAGTGAGACCTCATGTCAAAGTTTAAAAAAAAAAAAAATCATTAACGTTTGAACTTATTTTACAAATTTTATAACTTTTTTCTTTATTAGCAGTAATTTTATGTGATGTTATAGTAGAGCAAAGTCTTTAAAAAAAAAAACTGGTGTAAATATATCTGCTGCTGCTTACAACAGTACACCATCCAGATACCCGTGAGGTGAATGATGGGAATACACCTAGCTAGTTACGTTTTCCTGACACTGACAAGGCCGTGCAAAATTCCTTTGCCATGGTAAGGTGATATGCTCAGGGGTTCCAGCCTGATTATTTTGGGGAGCAGGGTATTAATCTGCCACAGTGAGTGACATTAAGAAAAGTCACATTTTAAAATTTCTTAGTTATTTTTGTGTGGGACGGGGTTTGAATTATTTTGTTTTTGTAGTCACTTTTTTTTTTTTTTTTTTTGTGGGACCAGGGTTTGAACTCACAACCTTGCACTTGCCAGGCAGGCACTTGTGCCATGGAGCTATCTCCCCAGCTCCTATAGCCACATTTTTAAAAACTTTATTCATTTATTTATGGCCAGCTCAGCCTCCTCCCCAAGGGTGGGGCTGGCGCAGCATGTGGTGCCGGAAATCAAATGGTGGTCCCTGCACTTCAGACCGCTGTGCTATCTTCCCGGCCCAAAAGTCACATTTTTAAATAGGAAGATTCCCTCCAGTGATGATTTCATTTCTGCCTAAATTAGCCAGCCTACCCAGTGCTAGATGTGCTAATCACAACTTAAGTTGAATTTCTCCTTCAGCTAAGTAGCCTGAAAATAGTTTTCACAGAAATATTCTTGTTTGTTTTGTTTATTTTTTTGACACAGGGTCTTGCTATGCAGTTCAGGCTGGCCTTGAGCTCACTTTCTGTAGCCCAGGCTGGTCTTGAACTTGCACCAGTCCTCCGGGCTCAGTCTCCCAAGTGCTGGGATTATAGGTGTGTGCCACCATGGCCTGGCTATTTACAGAAATATTCTAACATCCCTTGCAAACTTTAACTCAAGGTAGACCTCCTGTCTCTCTCTCTGTCTCTCTGTCTCTGTCTCTGTCTCTGTCTCTGTCTCTCTCTCTCTCTCTCTCTCTCTCTCTCTCTTTCTCCCCGTCTCTCTCTCTGTCTCTCTCTCTCTTTCTTCCATGGTACCAGAGATTGAACTCAGAACCTTGTGCTTATTCTTCTGACCTATCTGCCTGGCCCTGCCTCAAGGTAGACTTCCTATATTCCAAAAATGTGTAATGCACCTGTATTTGGCATAAATGCAAAATAATATTCCCGTTGTTTCCAATATCTCATTGATATCTTAGGCTTCTCTGGTCATCACTATTTAGGTACACATTTTACCAATGCTATGAACTAAGTCAGGCATGGTAGTGCACACCTGTGACCCCACCACTTGTCAGGCAGCGGCAAAGGACTGTTGCCAGTTTGAGGCCAGCCTGGGTCATATAATGAGTTCAAGGCAGGCCTTCACTACAAAGCGAGACCTTTTCTCTAAAATGCTAAAGGAAAAGAACTAACAAACCGGCCAGCCAAATAGCTCAGCAGGTTAAAGTGCCTGCAAGCAGGTGTAGGGGCAGGGGGCTTGATCCCCCAGGTTTGCTGTGCCAGCCGCGCCCCTGTGGGGCACTGCGATGGCAATTGAGACTGGGCTCTTGGGAGGCTGTAAACAGGCAGCTCACTATAAGTCCGATCTAGAAGTGAGACCCTGAACATCCTGTGACCCTTGCCGAAAATACAAAAAAATAAAAACAAAAACAATCCCCCCACAACAAACAAACAAAGCCAAACCATTGTCCACTGGCTACCTATTGCTTTCACCCCTGTGGTGTGGCAGAAGAAAGGGGATGAGCTCCTGCCATCCAGGAAGGAGAGAATCCCAAGGAACAGGGCTACACAGTCCAGTCAGGGGAGGTCAGATCTTTAGGACTCACCACCTTCCACGAGGCCATACCTTCTCAATGTCTATCACTTCCAACAATGCCATCAAATTATGAAGGCAAAACTCCTGTTGAATTTTTCTCTTCACTCTCACTGCTTCATGAGCACTCTCAGCAAAAGGTCCTGGTGAATGGATACTCAGCTTGAGCAATAATTTATAAGGAAAGGTTTCAGCAGGGTAGAGTGGCACAAAAAGGATTATTAAAGGCTAGGTGGAGGATCTTAATAAGCCTCCCATCCTAAAATTAATTAATTAAATTGTCTTTTAGAGACAGGGTCTCACTATGTAGTTCAGGCTGGCCTTGTGCTCACTTTTGTAGCCCAGGTTGGTCTCAAACTTGTAGTGATCCCTTCTGCTTCAGCCTCCCAAGTGCTAGGATTACAGGCGTGCACCACCACCCCCAGCTCATCTTAAAATTAAAAAAAATAAATGTTGGAGATGCAGCTCAGTGCTCCATGGGTTCAATCCCCAGTGTGGGGCAAGGTGGTGGGGGAAAGTTGAGGAATAAAAACCTCTATGTTTAAGATTTTTATCATGATGCATCCTCAGAAAATGTGGATGGGGTTGGCCAGATAGGTCAGCGGGTTTAAGGCAGGTGCAGTGATGGGTTTGATCCCTGGCTTGCAAACGCCCCCTCCATGCCCTCCGGAGCGCAAGTGTAGGCAGACGGGGATGGAGATTGGGTGTGGGGGGAACTGGTGGCCTGTGCCTGTAATCAGAGTGTGGGATGCTCAAAACAGGGGCATCACTATGAATCCGGATCTGTGTAGTAAGATCCTGTAAGACCCTGTACTAAAATACATTTTTTTGAATTTTTATTTTATTTTTATTGTTTCAGAACTTTTGTTTGTGTATTTATTTTTATGGCCGGCTCAGCCTGCCCCGAGGGCAGGGCTGGCGCAGCATGTGGTGCCGGGGATCCAACCGCGGTCCCTGCAGCTGCCTAAGCTTTCCTAAGCAGGCGCTTTAGACCACTGAGCCATCCTGCCGGGCCCCCTAAAATATTTTTTTAAATATATTTTTTTAAAAATAAAAAGGGGGCCTGGCGGGATGGCTCAGTGGTCTAAAGCCCCTACTTGGGAAAGCTTGAGCGGCTTCAGGGACCGTGGTTCGATCCCCAGCGCCACATGCTGCGCCAGCCCTGCCCTCGGGGAGGGCTGAGTCGGCCATAAAAATGAGTGAATAAACAAAGGTTCTGAAACAAGAAAAAAATAAATAAAAAAAATAAAAAATTATTAAAAAAATAAAAATAAAAAGGTGTGTAGGGCACTGTGGACTGTGCAAAGGTAAAGCAGACCACATCGGTGTGTGCAGACATGTTACAAGGCTCTGTTCTGTCCATTTCCTTGCATGGTTAAGAGTGTGGAGTGGAGATAAACGAGATATATGTAGCTCCTTAAAGTTAAGTGCATTTGGTAAAAATGCACTCACAAGAGTGTATGCAAGCAGGACATGGTGGCACACACCTGTAATCCCAGCACTTGGGAGGCTGAGGAGGAGGATCCGTGCGAGTTCGAGACCAGCCTGGGTTACAAAAGTGAGCTCAAGGCCAGCCTGAACTGCATAGCGAGACCCTGTCTCAACAAGACAACAACAACAACAACAAAAAAAAAAGTGTGCGCAATTACTAACATTCTTTACTATATCTAGTTCATTCAATAAAATGTTCATCCACAATTGTTAACACATTACTAATGCCTGGGATGTACTCTATTTGTAAATCCCCAGAAACAATAATTGCTGTTGTTCCGCCAAGTGTACTGTTCCAAGAATGGACACAGCAGGCGTCATTCTTACCCTTTAAAGGTCGGCTATGGTTATCTTTGCATTTTGTCTCTTTCTTAATTACTTTCACTGGCCAAAACATGGAAGTTAAAAAATTCTACATTTTTGGGGGACCCTGTGACGTCTTGGTAGAGGGCTGAGATCTCTTGTCATCTCCCCACTAATCCTGATCCGGGCGGTGTCTATCCGCCGGTCACCAAACATTAGGACGTGCCCCAAAGGGGTCTATCATGGCACAGCACACCTACTCTAGTCGGCGTAGCCTGGTATTGAGCTGCCACGTAACGTCTTCTTAGTAGAAGCGGAACGCCTCAGTTCCCTCGGGAAGCAAAACAGCAGCTACAAAAACCCGGATGTAACCACACCGTCAACAGCCAGATTGCGCAGGCGCATCCTGGGATGTTGGCGGGTCTGAGGTGGGCGGGGTCTGAAAAGAGCAAGGCGTTGATTGGACAAGGAGAACCATGTCCACCGCGCCTAGCTTGTGCGCATGCGCCAGACGTCCGCTTTTAGTATTTTCTGGAGTCGCCTGAAAGCTTCCTTCCTAGCTCGCGTCCGGACGTCCACGGAAAGTCTTGTCGTTGTTTTTTGTTAGCGAACGCTGTGCAAAACTTCTGTCGGTTCTGAACTTAGAGTGTTAAGCTGCTGTAGGCCCTTCTCTTCATTCTGAAGGCGTCATCAGCCTGCGGTGAGAGTTCTGGAGAGAGGCTGCAAATTTTTTCAGGTACGAGTGGCTGCTGGGAAAGCGCCAGGCAGTGGCCCCGGGAGCGCGGCGAGAAAGCCTCGTTTGTCCCGGAAGCCGTCGCCTCGGCCCCCCCCCCCCCGTTGGTACCCACTTTCAGGCTTTGATTGCCCCCCCCCCGTTCTATTTCAGGCGCTGCTGGGTTTGCAAGAAAGGAACTTTTCTAAAGAAAAGGAAGTCTCGGTTTCGGGCGAAGATGTCCAATTACGTGAACGACCTGTGGCCCGGATCGCCGCAGGGTTCCCCGTCCGCCTCCGGGTCAGGTCCGTCCATCCGTCTGTCCTCGAGGTCTAGGAGCCGCTCTTCTTCCCGAAGCTCCCGCTCGGATCCCCGCGGTTCCAGCCGCTCGTTGTCTGGGAGTCGCAGGCGGCTCGGGAGAAGGAGCAGGTCGCGATCGCGTTCGAGGAGGCGCCATCAGCGGAAGTACAGGCGCTACTCACGTTCCTACTCGCGCAGCCGGTCCCGATCCCGCGACCGCCGCTACCGGGACAGGCGTTACGGGCCGCCCCGGGGGCATTTCCGGTCTCCCTCGCCGCGCCGGTCTCGGTCTCGTAGCCGCTCGCGGGGAAGATCGTACTTCCGAGGGTCACACTACGCCCTCGCTCGGGGACGGCGGTACTACGGCTTCGCTCGCCCCGGGTACGCTGAGGAGCGCGGCAGGTGGAGGGAGCGGTCGAGATCCAGAACGAGATCGCGGAGCAGAACCCCCTTTCGTTTGAGTGAAAAAGGTGGGTGGTTTGTATTATGGACCACACGGCTTGTCCTCTTTGTACATGCGAGGTGGCGGTGTACGAGTAGTCCAGGAAACCAAGGTTGTGTGTAAATGTAACATTGGTTACTTGAGTGGAAATCTTAGTTTTGTAATTAGTTGCTAGGGAAATAGAACTTTAGCTGCCTGATAGTTTAAATAAAACTGTGATATAATTGGAAATCTAGCGTTTACATGAACACTGTCTTTTTTTTTTTTTTTGTCTTTTTGAGACAGGGTCTTGTTATATAGTTCAGGCTGCCCTCAAGCTTTGGTAGCCCACTCAGGCTGGTCTTGAACTTGTACCGATCCTCCTGCCTCAGCCTCCCAAGTGTTGGGATTACAGGAGTGTGCCATCATGCCCAGCTAATGTCGTGTTTTTTTGTTTTTTTTTTTTAAGAGTTAAGGTAAAAATAGTATTATAGTAAGTATAACAACAGGGTGGAGAAAGATTGTATTTCCTAGGGGCCTGTTCTAAAAATAGTTTATTTCTTGGTTTCTGGTATTGGTGGTCCCTTGGGGCTTTTACTCTGATCTATGTATGCTTATTTGTCTTTTTGAGGTGAGGTCTTGCTATGTAATTCAGGCTGGTCTTGAGCTCACTTTTGTGGTCCAGGCTGGTCTGAACTCAAACCGATCCTCCTGCCTCAGCCTCCCAAGTGCTGGAATTACAGGCGTGGGCAACGCTTTTTTAAAATACGAGATTAATTTGCTAAACCGAAGAGGATGGATTGAAATTTGTAATCCTTTTCCATCAGCCTCCGAGTCTTGGGATTACAGATCTTGTCTTGGCTTATAAATGTGGGTTTGGGGTGTGGGTGTAGGAGGGTATTTGGGCCAAGGAGATTGCCAATTCAAGGACAGCCTGGAGAATTTAGTAAGGCTGTGTTTGACTCCCAGTACTAAAAAAAGTGACTTAGTTGGTTAGTCTAAGCTTTGCACTTAACAGCTGAATTAATGTGAGTAGTGTCAACTCTTGGTTGAAAAAAAAAAAAAAAAAAATCACATAATTTTCAATTATTTTTCTCAGGAAATGATCAGGTAGAGAATTTTGTTTCCCTAAAGTTATAGTTATTATTTGTGAAAAAGTGAAACAAATTACTTTTTCCAGTAAAAAGTAAAGGCACATTTTGTGAGTCTTAGTCCTCTTAAAACTGCCACAAGATTAACGAGTGTCTTAATCTTCTTTTAGATCGGATGGAGCTGTTAGAAATAGCAAAAGCCAATGCAGCGAAAGCTTTAGGAACAACCCACTTTGACTTGCCTGCTAGCTTGAGAACTGTTTCTGTAGCTAAAGAAACAAGGCATGGAGCAGCTGGAGCAGTAGATGGTATAAAACTTGAGGTAAGTATTTTAGGTTTATAAGAAAAAAGACTTCCTGAAAGCTGTTGTCAGGAAAGGTTTTTGTGTGTGTGTGTGTGTGTGTGTGTGTGTGTGTGTGTGTGTGTGTGTGTGTGTGGCTTTTTTAAAAATTGTTTGGTGGTAGTGGGAATTTGAGATCCACATTGAGCTGCATCCCCAGGACTTTTTTTTTGTATCAGGAATCAAATTCCAGACCTTGGACTTGCCAGGCAGGTGTGCTTCTACATCTCTGGCCCCATTTTTGTTTTTCTTTTTTTTTTCTGGGATCTCAAACTCATGACCTTGCACTTGTCCAGCAGGCACTTGTGCTGTGGAACTATCTCCCCAGTCCCTTGTTTTTCAAGAAAGTGTTTTGCTGTGTGTTTCAGACTGGCCTGAAACTGAAGGTGATCCTTTTACATCAGCCTTCCCACTGCTGGGATTTATAGGAAGATGCCACCATACCTGGGCTTTTTTTTTTCTCTCTCTCTTGAGACAGTGCAGTCTTGAACTTGGTGATCCTTCTGGCTCAGAGTGGTGAATTACAGGTGTGGATTATGATCCCAGGCTAATTAATCATTGTTCATTTGCTTTAGACTACATTTTTAATTTGTAGACATGCATATTATATAATTTTTTTTTTTTTGTCGAAAACAACAAAATGTTAGATCTGACAATACTAGACAAGCCGGGCGTGGTGGTGCACACCTGTAATCCCAGCACTCAGGAGGCTGAGGCAGGAGGATCAGTGCGAGTTGGAGACCAACCTGGGCTACAAAAGTGAGCTAAGGCCAGCCTGAACTGTGTAGTGAGACCCTGTCTCAAAAAGACAAAAAAAAAAAAAGACTAGACAGTATTATACCCTTATTTTCACTTGACACTTGGGTTTTTTGTAACACTATGGTATTAGTACTTCGGTGATTTCTGTTCTTACTCTAGTCTTCATAGAGTATTTTCTTTTTAGCTTTTATTTGAAGCATTATGTTCCCACAGATACGTACTCAACATACAGTATAGTTTATCTGCTTTATTTCTCTTATAGAAATCATGAATGTGGTTGCGAGACAATGATGAAGAAAATCTGTTGGTAATTGATAAATGAGCCAGAGTATCAGAGGTTTACCTAAGTTTATTTCACACACTAAAAACTTGGTTCTTTTATTGTTGTTAGTTCCATGTGCATGCTAGAATATGGGACAGGTACTGTTCACGTAGTTACCAAAAAACTCTTAAATTAACCAAAGGTACACTCTGTAATGGTAGATATCCCTTTCATAATGTATGCATGTATGCAATATATTCCAGATATTTTGAGAGATTACAGAAGAGGAGACCTGCTTCACATGCAGATAAGTTTATTATAATTTTCAAGAAATGTGCAGGATGTACATTGGCAACTTGCCCTGTATTTGTGTTATGTGAAGTCTAAATTTAGGATTAATAGCTTTAAAGGTTTAAAGTACAGATTGATAAACTTAACACAGTAAAGGTACCTCGTCTAAATGAACTTTATCTTGAACTGAAGTATGGGTTTGCAGACTCTTACTAGACAAGTGAGGTCTTGGTTACTTGTTCAGATGCTTAGGTACCATACTGGCAAAGGCCTTAGTTTCTTGAAATGAAACGCTTTGACTTGACTTTGAAGAATTCCTTGAATTTGTACCAGCAGAATAAAACATTTGAGGACATGTGCCTTGTACCTACTGTGACAACAGATTTATGTTTAGGCTATAAACTGTGTGATATTGGTTATAACTTAATTGGTGCATCTGACTAATTGTACACAAAATTGGGCTACTCTTTTTATATAAAACTTAAAACCAGCTTTAACATTTTTTTTATCTCTCTTTCTTTTGGCTGTCTAGCTGTCAGAAAAGCTAACAGAAGATGGAACTAAAAACTCCAGTGAAAAATCTTCCCAACAAAGAAACATAGTGTTTAGCACTAATGTAAGTATATCTCAGCATTGACCATTCAGACATTGGAATTACTGTTATTTACATTGTATGTGGTTTTTACTTCTCTTTTGGTTGTAATAATTTAGGATCTTTTGAGCTTCTTTGTACATAAGATTATATATTCAACATTTTGTATTTTTTTTTTTTTCTTTTTAGGGTTTATTTATTTATTTATTGTTTCAGAACCTTTGTTTGTTTCTTCACTCATTTTTTTTTTTTTATGGCTGCTCAGCCCACCCCGAGGGCAGGGCCCGCGCAGCATGTGGTGCTGGGGATTGAACCGCGGTCCCTGAAGCCGCCCAAGCTTTCCCAAGCAAGCGCCCCAGACCACTGAGCCATCCCGCCAGGCCCCAACATTTTGTATTTGCTTGCCCTTGCTTGCTTGCTTTACTTTCTGTGTGTGCGCCCCTCCCACTTCAATTCACTATGTAGCATAGGCTGGCCTTCAACTCCTGATGGTTCTCCTCTTGCTTTAGCCATGATAGTTATTTTAATTAATCAATTTTTTTTTGGCAGGACCGGGGTTCGAACTCACAACCTTGAACTTGCCAGGCAGGCACTTGTGCCATGGAGCTATCTCCCTGGCCCTGGTTTTTTTTTTTTTTTTTATAGAATTTTTACTTTTTAATTTTTATTTTAGGGTGTTCAGGGTCTCACTACTAGATGGGACTCTAGTGATCTGCCTGTTTACAGCCTTCCAAGAGCTGGGAATATAGGCCCAGGCGACCATGCCCAGTCTCAATTACCATATCAGTGTACCCTAGGGGTCCCACCTGCTTACAGGTGCTTTAATCCGCTGAGCTATTTGCCAGCCCCATGGTACTTAAAATCTTTCTCTTTTTATTGAACTAATGAGAATATTATAAATTATGAGTTTAAAAAGCAAAGTGTGGCTTGGTGGTGTATGCCTGTAATCCCAGCACTTGGGGGAGGCTGAAGTGGGAGGATTGCTGTGAGTTTGAGGCCAGCTGGTAGTATGTAATGAGACACTGGTCTCAAAGCAAGAAAAGTCAGTTATACTATTTGGCTTCTTAGCCTCACAGTGTGATTGAATTGCTTTATTAAATAAGGTCTGTTTTGTCTCTGCTCTCTTAGATGGGGTTACTGAATGGATTTTGTGAAAAACAAGTATTTTATGTCTAAAATGTTTGGTTTATCTATTGTCTTACAGAATTCTGTAGCAAAACCAAAGCAGAAAACAGCTAACACTGCTACTGAAGAAAAATCTTCAGGATCACCAAAAATAGATAAGAAAAAAAGCCCATATGGGCTGTGGATACCTGTCTAAAAGAAGAAAATGCATGGCTACCGTGGCCTTGGACTGCACTTTATTACAAGTTTGTTTCCAGCATTATCCCATATCTTTGAGTTACCTTTTGGTAATGATTGTAGTTTAAAACCCAATGCAGGGCTGGGGATACAGCTCAGTGGCATAAGCACTTGCCTGGCAAATGTAAGGTCCTGAGTTCAATCCCCAGTACCACATAATAGTAGTAAAATATTAACATTTTAGGTTTTGGAGATCTGAGAGCACACAAATGGACGAGATTGCATACAGGTGGGAGTTTTATATATATTTGTAAATATTGTATGAATCGTGTTATTTGTAAGACACAGTAATTGAACTGTTTTATATACTTTAATAAAGTTATTTTTATTATTTGTCTTGTGTATATTTATTTAATGAAGCATAAAGCAGCATCTCAGTTTGCTCATTGACAGCCAGTGGTGGTGAAGCCTCCCTCTAATCCCACCACTTGGAATGTTGATGGGGGAGGATCATTACAAGCTCAAGATCAGCCTGAGGCTACCGAGTGAGCCAAAAGCCAGCCTGAACTGCACAGCAAGAACTTGAATCAAGACAAAGTTTGCTTATTGGAAAACGACATACCTGTGAAGTAAAAAAAAAAAAATTCAAAGTTTTGTAGAGCTGGAGTATAGCTCTGTATCACAAGAGCTTGCCTGGCAAGCACACACAAGGTCCTGAGTTCCATAAAGTCTGGAATACTGGTGTAGTAGTTCACTATGCAGGAAATTTGTTCACAGTAGGGTGCTGGCCCTAGCAGTGAGGACAGCCCTGTCTGGAGATGAGTGGAGGAGGGCCCCAAGGCCTGCAGTGTGTTGAATGTCAGCCTAATAGCCTATTCCTTCGGCTTGCGTCAAGGCCTATGTTAAAGCTGGCCTGGTGCTAGAGCCCAGTTTCAGCCACTTCAAGGCAGGACTGTCTCAAGTCTAAAAATCTGAATTGCAGTATTCAAATATTAAAACATTTTGAGGCTCCTTAATGCTGCTATAGTTGCTAAGATCCTCACTGTGTGTGAGAGAATTTGTTTTTTCTTTTCCTTGAACTCAAGTACACCTCAATACTTTGGGTGTATGTCATCACACCTGGCTAGCACATATAATTTTACAAGTTTTACATTCTACCTATTTTTTTTTTTAAAGAATTTTTTATTTTATTTATTTTTTCTTGTTTCAGAACCTTTATTTGTTTATTCACTTATTTTTATGGCCGGCTCAGCCCGCGCCTTAAGGGCAGGGCTGGCGCAGCATGATCGAACCGCGGTCCCTGAAGCTGCCCAAGCTTTCCCAAGCAGGCGCTTTAGACCACTGAGCCATCCTGCTGGGCCCCTACATTCTACCTTTTTTAAAAAAAAATTATGGCCAGCTCAGCCTGCCCTGGGGGTGGGGCTGGCGCAGCAAGTGGTGCCACGATTGAGCTGGGATCCCTGCAGTTGCCTAGGCTTGCCTAAACAGGCGCTTTACACCACTGAGCCATCTCACCAGCCCTTGCATGCACATCATAATTTTAAATGTGTTACAGTTTAGTATGAACTGGAAGATCTGGGTAGCTGGTCTAAATCTGATCACTATTTTTGCCTGTTGGTATAACATAAACCCTAGAATACCATGTTGGTATAAAAATATGTAAACCTTAGAAATATATAAACCCTAATTTTGCCTGTTGGTATTGTTTAGGGTTCTCAAGCAGAAGCCAGACCAGAGTCCAAATTGAAATTTAATTAATTAATTAATTAATTAATTTATTTTTTGTTTCAGAATCTTTGTTTATTCACTCATTTTTATGGCCGGCTCAGCCTGCCCCGAGGGCAGGGCCGGGCGCAGCATGTGGTGCCGGGGATTGAACCGCGGTCCCTGAAGCCGCCCAAGCTTTCCCAAGCAGGCGCTTTAGACCACAGAGCCATCCTGCCAGGCCCCCAAATTGAAATTTAAATTGAGCTTTTAATACCGAGCTTGGGGCCTTCCTGACTTTTAGCTCATACAGGAGAGAAGACAGAGAAGTGCTCTTAGTGACAGAGAAAAGGGTTTTTATACAGAAACTACATTCAGCATATACTGATAATCATTTGTAACTTACCAACACATCCAGGTACAATTTACAAGTTAGCTAGACAATAGATTGAGCACAATATCCAGATGACCTTTGGGTTTTAACAAAACAAAATCATTAGGTACATTCCTATGTAGATCAACAGGCAGTCAGGCCTAAACTTAATTATCACCTATAATAGGGCTAATTTCCTTAAGTACATATATATCAACATGAATTACTTTGACTTAGTACAATTCAACACCTTCTGAGGTTATCAGCTTTTGATCCCCACAAATACGATGTCCTATTACCAAAAGCAGTTATAAAAAGAACTCATCAATCTCAGGGGGGAATCTCCCAGACGTGGGCTTAAGGTTGTAATTTCTTAAAACTCCTGACTAGTCTGGAATGCCGCGTTACCAATTCACCAATTGCCTCAGTGAGTCTGAAATCTAAGTAACCCATTACAGTATTGGATCCCTTGAAAAATGTAAATGTACAATGTGTTGGACGTGTATTCCTAGAGATATAATGTTTGTTAAATTCTTACACTGTAGTATCACTATATACTTTCTCAAGGTAGCAGAATGTGATCTGAACAAGGGGAATTTTCATTGCCTCCATGGGTAACATCAAGTTTATTTAAAAAAACACAAAATCTTACATTTACTTATTTGTCCCAGGATCTCCATACGCAGCACAGATTCGCAGTGATCCTAATGTCTCAGCCTCCCCAACGCTGGGATTTACCGGCGTATGCCACCACGCCCGGTTCCAGGGCTAAGATGGCGCCCGGGTTCCTCAGAGGGCACGGCAAACGGGCCAGGTGATTGTGTCTTTGAGCTATCTCCCCATTCCCTTTGGGGTTTTCGGTTTAGCTCAGTGGTTAAAGCGCCTGCGCAGGTAATTAGGCACTGAGGACGGGGTTCGATCCCCATCCTCATTAAGGCAGCCTGAGCCCGCCAAAAAAGAAAAAAACCTATTTCCCCATTCCCTCAAACTCTGGATTTGCTATGCAGTTCAGGATGCCCTTGAGTTTACTGTATAGCCCAGGCTTTATCCTCCCGCCTCAGCCTCTCGAGTGCTGCGATTACAGGTGTGTGCCATCACATCCACTGCTTTTTATTTTTCGAGACACGTTTAGCAGCTAAACGGCCCAGGATATGCCATTCTCTTCCGAGCATCTTGCAACCCCATTCGCCCAAAAGCGGCCCTCCTGGCCTTTCGTCCATAACCGTCTGCGCCTGCGCACAACCCGATCGCATTGCTGAAGGTCCAGCTATTGGTCCTAAATTTCTGAGGCCAACCGGAAAGGGTGGAGCTTCCACTACATTTGCATACTTGGCGGGGCCGCCGGAAGGAAATGTGCCGTGTTGTTGCCGGAAGTAGGGGGGTGTAATGGCGGCTGCGACTGAAGTTGAGACGGTGAGTCCCCATCGGCCTGCCTCGGAGTGTTTATCGGTGAGAATTTTGGGAAGTATTGGGGCCGATAGATGGAGACGAGAGCGTGGGTGTCCGTCTAAGAAGCCCCCCGCCGACAGCGGGGGGCCTTGGCGGTAGCAGACCCCAGCCCGGACTGTCGGACCCTCCGGGACTCGGCCTGGGTAGTCCCGGGAATAGCCGAGCCCCGCCTGAAGCCGGTTCTTTTTGCTACAGGCTTCGGTGGGCATCGCAGAGGAGGGGTCCTGCACGTCGGCGGAGGAACTGGCGGCTCAGAAGCGGGAACAGAGACTTCGAAAATTCCGGGAGCTGCATCTGAAGCGGGTGAGTCGTCCCGGAGACCATCCCAGACCTGTCAGCTACCCCGGGCTTGAGCCTCTTTCCGTATACAGGGATAAGGAAGGTGTACCGTGCACCAGGAAGCCCGACGGGCCAGAGCTGGATCATCCTCTGAAATGAAAGCTCTGTTTATTCTAATTCTGGTCGCACATCGAGACGACTTTGAAAACTTTTGAAAATACATCTGTTTTATTCACCATCCCTTAGTCTGATTTAGTTTATCCAGACTAGATTTAAGAACCCATAATGAACAGCCTTTCTGTTCTATGATTGTAACAAGTTTCATTTTCTCTAGGGAGATAGGTAGAACCATCAGCTGGAAGAAAACTCAAGTAGTGTGGCAGCTGAGCACAAAGCCGGGCTTGGTGGTGCCCACCTGTGATTTCACCATTCGGAGGGCTGAGGTGGAAGGAGTCCTGTCAGCTCTAGGCCAGCTTGGGCTATGTAATAGCGAGAGCCTGTCAGACACTGCCCCCATCCATTGCTCTCCCCAAATACTGAGCATACCTCATAAAGTCTACAGGTATGGCGGCCTAGCCAGTGGGTGGGAAATCAGATGTTTTAAGTTAAGGCCTCTGTTCTGAACTACAGGTTACATGATATAGCCTGAAATTGTACAGTGGCAAATGCAGTGGTAGAGGTAAGAATAGAATGTCCCCCTGGGAGTGCAGAGAAGGTGAGATTAATACAGTTTTGTGGGCTGGAGGGAGTGTCTCATTCAAGAGGTGATACCTACAGTACTGTGTTTGAAATTGAGTAATTACCAGATAAAGGAGTTGCAGTTATCAGCAGAGGGAATGAACAGTAAGGAAGAGAATTTGTAATAAGAGTCCAGCAAGCAATTGGATATGTCTTTAAAAATATTTATTTATTTGGTGCAGGGTCTTGCTACACAGTTCAGACTCCCCAGTGCTGGTATTACAGGTGCATGCCACCATTCCTGGTTTCAGTGGCTGGCAGGGCAGGTGCTGGCGATTGAACCCAGGTTTTTGCACTTACCAGGCTGGCCCTTAGTCGGCTGAGCTATCTCCCTGGCCCAACTTGATACATTTGGAACTAAAAAGAAAGCTCCTTCTATTTCACTTTGGAATGCTTTGACTTGGCAGCTTGGTCATGTTTCCGGAAGTCCCAACCATCACAGCAAATATTGTAGGGAGGTAGAATCAAGGTTATTTAAATCACGGGAGTGACCACACATCATCTTTTTCTTTTGGACACCATCAACCTACCAATTTCCACTTTTAGTCTTACCTTCTACATAGAAGTTTAAGCTGATTATAGAATGCGTTTGTTTTCTGACAGTGGTGAATTCAGAATCTTGAATCTTACTGTGACTTACCTGATAAAACCCCAATTCTGTACTTAGCCAACCTACCAATTTCAGCTTTTAGTCTTACCTTCTACATAGAAGTTTAAGCTGACTATAGAATGCATTTGTTTTCTGACAGTGGCCAATTCAGAGTCTTGAATCTTACTGTGACTTACCTGATAAAACCCCAATTCTGTACTTAGCTCCATTTAATGCTTACTGAAATGTTCCCGTTTCTGTTCTCTCTCAATGCAGTGAGCCCAATTTTTTGACTACAGACTGAAATGGCATTGCATTGCCAGAGCCAAGAGTGTATGAGGGGCAGTAGATGTCTCTCTCTGTCTAGAAAAAGGTTAACAAATGATTAAACAAACATGATTAAATATATACTTACCAGAAGGTTGTGTAAAGAGCATGTCTGGAAGTTAGGAAGCTGACTTCCTGGGCTGCCACCAACCTGTGACCCAAGAAATACCTAAGTTAAATGACACTCCTTGTTTGATACGGGAAATTGAACTTGGAACCTTATGCTTGCCAGGCAGGTGCTGTACCGCTGAGCTACATCTCTGGGCTTAAGTAATTCTTAACTTGCTCAATTTGTTTCATGCAGTTAAGTTTGTTTGAAAATAGGCTCTTCATTAGTACTTCAAAGGAGAAAGCTGCTTTCATTTCTCACAATGTCAAGATTTTAAAAGCGGGGGGGAGGGGGGGTGCCTAGGAAAGTGTTAGAGGTATTAAGGTAGGTATTAAAGCATTCAACCCCAAGTTGATGCTTTTTCTTTAATTAGGACTTAAGGGTAGAATATCTTTCCATGCCACAGTGCTATGGCTGCTCCACTTTGCAAAATCATTTGTTCTGATCCAACCCAAGGGACGACACAAACAGGCCAGAATTGATACTGACTCTTAGGGCTCTGGAACAGCAAGCCAGTGCAGTGTGTTTTTCTTGATTGTAAGCAGTGCGGACCTTACCAGACTGCAGCTACCTTGTTTAAATTCATCTGGTAGCACTTCGTTGCTTTTAGGTTAAAATGGGCTCATCTCGTTAGTGTGTTCCCCTTGCCTCTCCTTGAAAAACTTTCTGTTTTGTGATCTTTTTTTTTTTTGCGGTACCAGGGATTGAACTCAGGACCTTGCACTTGCCAAGCAAGCGCTTATTCTACTGAGCTGTTTCCCTTTTACCTCTGCCCCCCCCCCCACTTATTTGTTCTTTGTTTTATGGTTTTAGAATGAAGCTCGTAAATTAAATCACCAGGAGGTTGTGGAAGAAGATAAAAGACTTAAGTTACCTGCAAATTGGGAAGCCAAAAAAGCTCGCTTGGAATGGGAACTACAGGAAGAAGAAAAAAAAAAGGTTAGCAATTATTCCAGTGTCTTCAGAAGAGATTTTGCCCATCCTTCTCTTACCTTAAACAGGAGCACCTGGTAGTTGAGTAGCCCGGATCTGGATCCAAATAGCTAGGATTGGAATCTGGCTCTGCGCTTTACCTATGGCCACATTTTGAATGAGTTACTTATTCTTTTTTCTTTCTTTCTTTCTTTCTTTTTTTTTTTTTTTAAAGAATTTTTTATTTTATTTTCTTGTTTCAGAACCTTTGTTTGTTTATTCACTCATTTTTATGGCCGGCTCAGCCTGCCCCAAGGGCAGAGCTGGCGCAGCATGTGGTGCTGGGGATCGAACCGAGGTCCCTGAAGCCGCCCAAGCTTTCCCAATCAGGCGCTTTAGACCACTGAGCCAACCCGCTGGGCCCTTTCTTTCTTTTTTAACATATATATTTATTTGTGTTATGGCTGGCTCAGCCTGCCTGGGGTGGGTGGGGTGTGGGGGTGGGGCTGGCACAGCCTGTGGTGGTAGGGATTGAACTGCGGTCCCTGAGGTTGCCTAAGCTTGCCTAAGCTTGCCTAAGCAGGCGCTTTAGACTGTTGAGCCATCTCACGGCCCATACTTACTCTTTGTATCCCTGTTTTCTCATAGATTTAATTATGAATTAAATGAGATAATGCTTGCAGACATTTAAAGCAGGTTCTGATCTCTGCCATAACACGGGTGTCCTATGTTCCCTTATATACTGTAGAGGATTCCTAAAGTTCCTTTATGTATTGGTCAGTGTTTAAAAAGTATTTCTTGAGCTGGGCAAGGAGATACACTCCTGTAACCCCAGCAGTTGGGAGGCGGAGGCAGGAGCATCATGAGTTCCAGAACTGCCTGTTACACAACAATACCCTGCATCTGAAAAACCCAAAATGAAACAAAGTATTATTTGACATCTCTATTGGATAGTTTTGGTTTAAATTAGATCGAAGAATTATTGGTGTTGTAGTTGTGGTACCAACTCTGTTCTTCCTTTTAGGAGTGTGCAGCCCGAGGTGAAGACTACGAGAAAGTGAAGTTGCTGGAGATCAGTGCAGAAGATGCAGAGAGATGGGAGAGGAAGAAGAAGAGGAAAAACCCTGATCTTGGCTTTTCAGGTGAAATTGGCCTTTTCTTTGTTGGACAGGCTTAGTAGGCAAGCATTGCCTTCAGTGCGGCTGGTTCAGCTAAAGATGAGCGCCTTGTTCTTTTTTCCCAAGACAGGGTTCTCACGATATGTTCCAGGCTGGCCTTGAACTCACTGTGTAGCCCAGCTGGCCTCAAACTCAGGCAGTTCTCCTACCTTGGCCTCTAGAGTCCTGGGATGACAGGTGTGCGCCACTGTACCTCGTGGTACCTCCTACGTGGAGTGTCGTCCAAGAGGACAAGAAAAATGCAAACACATCTCGAGGGCAGAGCCTGAAAGGACTGCACTTCAGTCAGCTGGCTGCTTTTTTTCCTTTCTGACAAAATGAGTCGATTTTTTAAGCAGCATATTCACGATAGAGACTGCCCTTAGGTTACTGTCTTGTGCATATCTTAATCTTCCTCTGAATAGTAATGAAAGCAAGAAAACACGTCATCTCTGATTCTTATTTTACTTCTAGATTATGCTGCTGCCCAGCTACGTCAGTATCACCGGCTGACCAAGCAGATCAAACCTGACATGGAAACATATGAGAGACTCAGAGAAAAACAGTAAGTTCCAAAGCTTTGTTTTTTGTTTTTTGTATTTTAGTACAGGGTCATAAGATCTTGCTACATAGATTGGACTTGTAGTGATACACCTCTTTCGTGACTCCCAAGAGCTGGGATTACAGGTGTGGGCCACCACACATAGTCTCAATTGCCATCTTAGTGCACTGTGGGGGTGGGGCTGGGCTGGGACTGGGGCCAGGGTCAGCACCAGCACAGCAGTCCCAGAAACCCCGGCTTCTGCACCTGCTTGTAGGTGCTTCAATCTGTTGAGCTATTTGGCCATTGAAGATTAACACAAGTACCTTTCACACTTAGGTGCTATGGATATATTTTCATATGTATGGATGTACCTGTACACATATAAATATAAGCACCTTTTATTCCCCCAGTGCCATGGTTTGGACCACAGCCTTTGCACTGAGCTATAAGCCCAGCTTATTTTAAGATCAGGTCTTCTAAGTTGCTTAGGTTAGAGTTGAACTTGTGACCCTGGGTCTCAGCCTCCCAGAGTCCTGGGATTACAGGTGTGCTGCACTGTGCCCAGTTGAAACGTATTTTAATACTGAGGTTTGGGTTATAGCTAAGAATGGACTCTGTTTTGACGCTATTTATTAGCCATTTCATACCAGTTGAACTGTCTGGTTTTCTTCTAAAGTTGGTGTTGTGAGTGTTGAATGCTTGGTACCCAGATTATCATGATTAGAAGCTATGTAGGAGGCAGAATAATGTTGGAGTGGGTGAGCTTTTCCTTTTCCTTTATTTTCAGGGATGATTGAGCACAGGGCTGTGAGCATTCAAGACTATTTCTCTACCTCTGAGTTACACTTGTAGCCCTCCCAAGCTTTTTAAAAAAGGCCACACAGTAAATATTTTGGGCTGTGTGTGTGCTGGAGGTCTTGGTAACAACTGCTCACCTATGCCGCTGCAATATGGCCGTAGTCACAGAGGGTACCCAGGTGGTCACTTGTGGTTATAGCCCAATGAAGCTTTTTGAAAACAGGCAGTGGGCAGTAGTTTGTAAACCTTCATGGAAAGAGAACCGAAGTTTAAAGCCCTTATTCTCAATTCTTTGTGCCTTTGGCCCAGTACAATGAAGAATGAAGCAGATGATAGTGTAAGTAATTTCCTAGGTGTGCTCAGATCTTGTATGTTTTTGAAGATGGGAGTCCCATAGTAAACATATGTACTTCTGTTTGTTTGTTTTTTTTTTTGTTTTTGCGGAACTGGGGATTGAACTCAGGCCCTTGCGCTTGCCAGGCAAGCACTTACTCTACTGAGCTATATCTCCAGCCCGTAAACATACGTATATACTTCATATCTCAGGGTGAGTGGGAGGGTGGTTTGAAATTTGAAAATGGAGCACTTGTAGTGATCCTGTAAATCCGTTTTGCTATCTTTTTAGTGGAGAGGAGTTTTTCCCAACGTCCAACAGTCTTCTTCATGGGACCCATGTGCCTTCCACAGAGGAAATTGATAGAATGGTCATAGATCTGGAAAAACAGTAAGTACTGTGTAAAGCAGCTGGCAGTGCTAAACGAAGTACTCAACAACAGAACAGGGGCCCAGCAGGATGGCTCAGTGGTCTAAAGCGCCTGCTTAGGAAAGCTTAGGCGGCTGCAGGGACCGCAGTTCGATCCCTGGCACCACATGCTGCGCCAGTCCTGCCCTCCGGGCGGGCTGGGCTGGCCGTAACAATGAGTGAATAAACAAATAAAGGTTCTGAAACAAAAAATAAATAAATAAAATAAAAAATTCTTTAAAAAAAAAAACAAAACAAAAAAACACAACAGAACAGACTCCCGTGCACATCCCAGTCTGGGGTGCTCTGGATGAGCTGGGCAGACAGATGGTGCCAGAAGTTTCTGCCCTGGCAGGGATAGTGGATTGGAGACAGCCCACAGGTGTGGGCTGAAGCTGTCTGAGCTGGAGTGGGGATGCACCATAGAGGGAAATTGACTTATTAGGGGGTAAGCAGTTTTGCATTGCTCTGACAGAATCCCTGAGAGGAGCAGCTTATGAGGAGAAGAGGTCTGGTTGGGTCCAAGGTTTCAGAGCTGTCCAGCCATGCTCTCTTGCCTGCTGCCGTGGTGGCATGGGGCCACAGTGGGAGCACGTGGCTCGGGAGACCTCTTCACATCATGGAGTACAGAAAGGAGAGCAAGCAAGGTTCTTCCTGGGGCCTACTCCCTCTGGTCCCCAACTTCCTGTGCTGGGCCCCACTTTCTAAAGGCTCCACCATCTCCCTATAGCACGGTGGGCTAGGGATTGAGATGTCAACACCCAGGCCTTTGTGGGACAGGCTAGATCCGAGCTTCAGTAATTAGGATTGCAAAGAAAGGTCTGAAGAGAATCATTCTGCCTTAAGGGACTTTACTTTTCACCACTTCGCTATTTGATTTGAAAAGCTGATAATGTTCTAGTAAATATACCCTGGCTGTATGGGTTTTTCTTAACTGATAGGGATGAATGAGTAGACCAGCGTGAATTTACATGTTGCAAGTTAATATATGTGAAGTGTGAAAAAGAATAGAGCCGAGTGTGGTTGGGCATGCCGGTAATCCCAGCCACTCAGGAGGAGGGAGTCCGGAAAATTGAAAGTTGAAGACTGGGGCCCAGTGGGATGGCTCAGTGGTGTAAAGTGCCTGCTTGGGAAGGCTTGGGCGGCTGCCGGGACTGCGGTTTGATCCTTGGCACTACATACTGCACCAGCCCTGCCCTCAGAGCAGGCTGAGCCAGCCATAAAAATAAATAAATAAACAAAAGTTCTAAAACAAGAAAAAAAAAAAAGAAAATTGAAGACCAACCTGGGAAATTAGTGTCTTGAAGCAAAAATATGAAGAAGGTCCAGGGATGTAGCTCAGCACTCTGGGTTCAGTCTTCAGTGCCACACACAGAAATAGAATAAAATGTGTTTGGCATGTACTGTGCATTGCATTGGCCGTGGTTATTATTGCTTACAATTACTGTCTATTAAGTAATGCTTTTTTTTTTCCCAGTTCCTAACATGTGTTACTAAAGAATTTACATTTGGTTTCCTATTTTTTTCTGAGACAAGGTCTTGATATATAGTTCAGGTTTTAAATTGTAACTAGGTGTGGTGGCACCTTCCTGTATTCCCAGCATTGGGGAGGTTGAGGTAGGAAGATCATTGTAAGTTCAAGACCAGCTTGAGCTACATGGGCCTGGTCTCAAAAAAAAAAGTCACCGTGTTGCCCAGGCTGGCCTTGATTTGTGGCAATCCCCCTGCCTCAGCCTCACAAGTGCTGAGTTGTAGTTGTGTGTCACCATGCCTGCCTCATTTCTTGGCACTTAGCTGAGATTATGCTGCTAAATAGTAGTTTCAACTTGAAATTGGTGAGGACTGAGCTTCCTCTCCCCCAAGTCTGTTGTTCTGAATATTGATTTTAGTCATAACTATCTGTATGTGACTTATTGAGATAAAAAAAAAAAGAGGCAGTTTTGAAATTTAAGTTATTTTCTTTCCCTCAGGATTGAAAAACGAGACAAATACAGCCGAAGGCGTCCTTATAATGATGATGCAGACATTGACTACATCAATGAAAGGAACGCCAAATTCAACAAGAAAGCTGAAAGGTTCTATGGGAAGTATACGGCTGAAATCAAACAGAATTTGGAAAGAGGAACAGCTGTTTAATCCTTGTTTTTAGAAGCTCAAAAACAGTGCAAATTTCTGCTCGCAAATTGAAGTTCTCTTCAATATCTTATCAGTAAACCAGAAGATAGTTTCTGCCTTCCCACTCAGCATTTTGAAATAATAAATGTTTTTTCTTAAATGTATACTTCTGTGTATATTTCCACAGTTTTGTGCTAGAATAAAAGGTGTATTTCTTGTACTGAAGTTGTTTTGTAAAAATCTACTTTGTATGAGTCCTGATTATATTATTTTTCTATGTATTTTAAGTGTGGATAGCTGCTTAATCTTCGAGACATTTTGGGCTTCAAATTGCTGGCAAACTATATATATAATTTTTAAATTTTGTTTATTATGGCCAGTTCAGCATGTGCCAGGGATCGAACCACAGTCCCTGCGGTTGCCTAAGCTTTCCTAAGCAGGCACTTTAGACTGCTGAGCCGTCTTGCTGGCTCAACACTTTTGCTTTGAATATCATTAGGCATTTGACAAAATCTAGAGCTGGGCTGTGGGTCCCCTGGGGTGGGGACTAAAGGTGGCGGTGGTCCTTGGCATTACAGGTGCTGTCAGAGCTGCACAAGACCAGGTGCAGGGACAGCAGGACTGAGACCACCCTTCTCAACTACTGTGTGTAGTTATTTCTCTCTTAGAAATTTTTTTTTATGTATTTAATACAAGGTCTACAGGGTCTCATTACACAGACCAGAATCGTAGTGATTCTCCTGTTTTTGGCTTCCCAAGTGCTGGGGTTACAAGTGCACGCCACGGTGCCCAGTCTCAGTCACCATCTCAGCATGTCCCAGGGTGTGGGGCCAGCTGGCAGGCGGGGGATTGAATCCCAGTCCCTGCATCTGCCTAAGCAGGTACTTTAATCCACTGAGCTATCTGATTGGCCTGTAGTGTTTTAAAGAGCTGCAAAATACTTTGGAGTAGGATCCATACTGACTATTCATAATTCATGACAAACTGGGGATTCCCGGCAGAATCCCCCCCACAGGGAAATACATATACCTATAGATCCATATGTTATCTATAGGTACAGATATATCTCAGTCCTGTCTACCCCAGTACTCATGTTCTGTATCAAGTCACAGTACTTTCATCCTTTATTTTTATCTACTTTCTCCATAATTTCTGTTACTTCTGAGCAACTACTACATGTATAATTTTATCTATAAATAGTTCAATATGTATCTCTGAAAAATATTAAAATATTAAAACTAAGCTTCCTTTTTGGTCTTTTTGAGATGGGTTTCACTATGCAGTGCAGGCTGGCCTTGAATTCACAGCAGTCCTGCCGTAGTCTCCTGAGAGCTGGGACTTCAAGGGTGTGTACTATCAAAACTTCACAGCAGTAGTTTTATTTTCATTTGAGTCTGTAAAAAATTTTTTTTGTATGTTAAGGTCCTAAATAATAACATTCTAAGTGAAAAAAAGTCTGAAACTCAATTTTGCAGATACTTCAGCTGGTCATTGCTCCTTTTAGAATTACTGTACAGTAGCACCTTTTTATTTGTGTCTCTGTTCCTGTGCCATTTCTTTGTGGTTAGTCAGAACCCTGATGTTCCTGAAAACACACTCATATGTTTCAGTCTTTCCTGCTACCTTAGTTCAAGCCTGGATACTACAGCAGATTTTAAGAAAAAGCTTCAGAATATTATCAAATAGAATCTGGCAGTATATTGGAGCCTGCAAGATAGCTCAGCAGTCTAAAGCACCTATGTAGACAAGCTGAGGCAACCACAGGGACCATGGTTCGATCCCTGGCCCCACATGCTGGGTCAGCCCCACCTCCAGGGCAGGCTGAGCCAGCCATAACATAAAGTTTAAAGATCCTATTTAAGCCGGGCGTGGTGGCTCATGCCTGTAATCCCAGCACTTGGGAGGCTGAGGCAGGAGGATTGGTGCGAGTTCGAGACCAGCCTGGACTACAAAAGTGAGCTCAAGGCCAGCCTGAACTTCATATTGAGACCCTGCCTCAAAAAAAAAAAAAGACAAAAAAAAAAAAAAAAAAAAACCAAAAAAAAAAAAAAAAAAAAAAAAAAAAAAAAAAAAGATCCTATTTAAAAAAAAAAGAAAAACAAACCCGACAATAGATTTGAAAGAATAGCTCACTGAAACTTAAGAGTTTATTCTAAAATACACGAGAAGCTTGTAGTCTATGTTAGTGGCCTGTGCTGTCTTCTTCATTACCAACCATGATACTGGCGATTAAATGTTACAATGCTGGCTGGGAGGATGCATGCAGAATTCTCCGACATTTTAACTTTCCTGACCTGGCCCTTGCTACTTTGTAGCCTAATTAGCATCTCAAGAAACAGTACAATAAACAAAGCCCAGGGACAGCTGTGGTTTATTACTGAAAATCCCAGAAAACTGGGACTCCAGGTGATAGATAACAGCTTCACCTGTTGGCTTTCTGTTTGTTGCTTTCTCCCTTGCTTGGAATGTTAATGGTTAACATCTGTGTGAGCCTAGTAATAAGGAAAAGCTGGAAGTCAATAGAGATTGTGGTCAGGTTCGAGACTATGCACACGGTCCTCCTTTGCTGAAGTGATTATGCATGAGATCATGTTTGCTAGCCCAAAATAAAGCTGAGCTGCTTTTGGGGTTCTTTGCTCACTGAAAGATGAATCTCAGTGAGTCCTCTGAGCTACCTTAATTGGGTCTTTTTGACGTTTCTTTCAGCGCTGACTCATAACTTACTACTCCATGTTTTCCCCTTCCTGCTGGAAATCACACCCAGAAGCCTGGAGTTGTAGTTAGCAGCTGTCTTATGCCATGAACTAATAAGCGTGAGGGCACAAGTCAGCATGCAGAGAATGGAGCAGATTCTGGGTTCCTGAAGGGACTGGAAGGCAGAAGCGCTTGGTGCCCACAGATGGCCCGAAGCAGTGTTTTTCTCATTAGCTAGAGTGGAGCATTTCATCCGTGTGCATTGGGTAACTTCTTATTAACTAACAAAATACCTGAGAGAATCATGAAGAAGCAGCTAGTTTTAGCTCATAGTTTTAGCTCATAGATTCCAGTGCATGCTTAGGCCAATCTCTTGCTTCTAAGCCTGTGGTGATGTGGTATGCTATGAGGGAACAGGTGGCAAGACAAGCTGCCTTTTTCATAGTGGTCAAGAAGCAGAGAAGGAGGGCTGGGGACATGGCTCAGTGAGACTGGGTATGGTGGCACACGCCCCAGCCCTGGGTAGGCTGAGACAGGAGAATCGCTACGAGTCTGAACTGCATAGTGTGACACTCTGCCAAATGAATGAATGAATGAGTGAGTGAGTGAATAATTTACAAATATCAGGGAGAGGAAGCCTGTGATTCCAGTCCTCCTCTAGGATATGACCCCAGCAACCTAAAACCTGCCACTAGGCCTCACCTCTTAAATGTTCCACTGCCTCCAGGGCCAACATGGGCCCTTTGAAGACTAATTCATCAAAACCCTAGCAATGGAGCATTGAGTGGAATACTTCGCTCTTTGTCTCAGTAGTGGAGAATGACTAATCACTGCTTGAATTTCACCTAACAAGATCTGAAAGAAACTATCCCCAGCTGGGCGTGGTGGTGCACACGTATAATCCTAGCACTTGGGAGGCTGAGGCAGGAGGATCAGTGCAAGTTCGAGACCAGCCTGGGCTACAAAAGTGAGCTCAGGCCAGCCTGAACTACATATCGAGACCCTGTCTCAAAAAGAAAAAGAAAAAAGAAACTATTCCCAAACAATTTAGCTGCACTCCAGAATGAAGATCAAGGAAATTAGTTTTGTTTTGTTTTTTTTTTCATCCAAATGGACCAGGGATATAGCTCAATGGTACAGAGCCTGCCAGGCAAGCACAAAGTCTTGAGTTCAATTCCCTCTACTAACAAAACACCTCTCCAAATATTTAACAGCTAACAACGAATCCACAATATCCAGCATCTAATCATAGAATCAGGAAAACAAGAACCATAGGTAGGAGAAAAGCCAGTAAATCAAAGCAAGAACTGGTACAGACATTAGAATTAAGAGACAAGAAAATAACGTTAGTGTAACTCTATCCTACATGATTAGAAAGTTAGGCATGGTGAAAAAGGGCAGCACTAAACCTCTAGACATAAAAGCTATAATGTAAAAATCTCTGAATAAAAACGTCAGTGCCTGTGGGACCTGCAATTTGGAGGACTGACGCTGTCGCCCAGAGTAGGTGAACTTTCATCTGAGGTCTGGTTTCTGTTGGAGGTGTGAGAAGCATATGGAAGCTTCCTCCTGGACACGCAGGACTGAAGGGTCTGAAAGGTCCCAGCTGCCTCAGGTGTGATCGGCAAGACACATTTCTCCTTAGGGAAGCGAGGGCTTAATTAGGGCTCTCTTACTCAGCTGCGCCAGTTGCGGTGTTGCTAAGGGTTGGGTCTGATCATAATAAAACACATCTCAGTTACACTGCGTCACAGTGGAGACCAGGTTCTGGGTGGCTCTGAATGACTTGGTTCCTCTGGGATTCTTCTAAGACGTTGTTGGCGGGGTTTGTAACAATCTCTGCTTGGAAGGAAGCCTTGCTGTTGGTGCCGCATGTCGATCTATGCAAATGCTTGGCACAGAGTGGGGCGGGGGCAGCTAGGAATGCTGGCTGTTCTTGCTTTCGCTCTGCTTCTCAGAGACCTGTTCTTCTCCCTCCTTTCCCAGGCGACAAGCACTGTATGACAGCTCTGAAAAGCACACACCCAGGTGCCGAATGAGCTGGATTCCAAGCCTAGCTTCCCCATTGGCCAGAGGAAAGATCTCAGGCCAGCCATCTATGTTAGTCTCCATGGGCTGCGATCTCAGGCAGACCCAGGGCCTTCAGCAAGCGACACCATCGGCCATGGCCAGCGACCGCAGGCTTCCTGTCTTGCAAGAGGCTTCCTTTTCACTGTGCCTTCACACGGTCTGTCCTCTGCACTTTCACACTCCTGATCTCACTTCCTCTCCTTAGAAGGACAGTCGTCCAGTTGGCTTAGGGTCCCCCCCAACTCCCCCATGACCTCATTTAACCTTAATGATTACTCCTTAAAGTCCTTATTTCCTAATACAGTCACATTGGGAGTTAAGTCTCCACATAGAAATCAGAGGAGGGAGGCACAATTCTGTCCATAACATTCCTCGGTTCTAAAGTTTTAATACTACCTATCCCAGAGGACTCTTGGGAGGATTGGATGAGTGTGAAGTGCGTAGGCCAGTACCTGCTCCTAGGAGATTTAAGGTGAGTGATGATAGCACTAATAAAACCCACAACAACAACATTTTCATGGCCATTTCCTGTCCTGGGATGACTCTCCCTTCTTCACCTCCAAATCAAGATAATGCCACGTTGAACTTTCGGAAATCTTCCAGGGATGTGGGATTTCTATGTGGCTTCCCCGCCCCCTTCTCCTGAAAGCCTTAGTCTTTCAAAAATTTTTATTTAATTTTTGGAGGCAGGGTGTCACTATGTAGCCCAGGTTGGCCTTGAGCTCTCAGTGATCCTCCTGCCTCAGCCTCCCAGTGCTGGGATTACAGGTGTGCGCATGCGCTACGACAACAGGTGTAACCTTAGTGGTTTTGAAAAGAGCTGGCAGAGACTTCCTCTCTTTGCCCACCAGTCTTCAGAGAGGGAAGAACTTGCGGAGCATTTAAGCCTTCCCTTCCCCCTCCTGGCCTCCGGCAGCCAGATGGCTGTAACGGATAGAAGTTTTTGCAGCCTGCTAGCTGTGCTCTTCTGGGGTCGCTCTGGCAGCTCATCATTTATGCAGGATTCATTTCCCATTCTTCCCGGGGCAGCTTCTCCTATCTCAAGTAGCTAAAGCCAAAATCCAGTTTTGGAGCAGTGACAACTATTTGTGCATTGAGGGATCTGAGGGTGATGAGAGTTCCTATCTGGCTTTTGGCTAGGACAGAACCGGGACTGAAGGCAGAATTATAAGAAACGGACAGGACGCCCCCTCCCCCATTCTTATCTTAAAAAATGTTCACCGTAGGGATAAAGACCTGGGCACATCTCGCCTGGCTGCACGGTTGGATGTGCGGGAGTGTAGCGGGACAGGGTGGTGCGTGATTCTTCAGCTGGAAGAGGCCCACTGAGGAGCGAAGAGTAAAGAGCCTCAGTTTTTGGTCTTTGGAATACAGCTCAGGGTGTGTGGGAGATATAGTACATAATGCACAAGGGACAAAGGCTGAAAACGCCAAGGAAGTTGGAGAAGAAAACCAGGAAGGAAGCAAGGACACCTTAATGAAGTCAGGGGAACCCGTTAGCGCCCCCTTGTGGGAACTGAGAAGCACACTTTCAAATCAGCTTTGTGTTACTGAACCCAGGGAGTGTTGAGCTATAAACTTTGCTCCATTTTTAAAAACATTAATTAACTAATTTAAAAATTTTAAGCCGGGAGTGGTGACGCACGCCTGTAGTCCCAGCACTTGGGAGGCTGAGGCAGGAGGGTCAGTGTGAGTTCGAGACCAGCCTGGGCTACAAAAGTGAGCTCAAGGCCAGACTGAACTGCATAGCGAGACCCTGTCTAAAAAAAGAAAAAAAAAAATTTTTTTTTTTTTTTTTTTGGCCGGTTCAGCCCCGCTCTGAGAGCAGGTGGTGCCAGGGATCAAACCGCAGTCCTCTGTGCCTGCCCAAGCTTGCCTAAGCAGGCTCTTTAGACCACTGATCTATCTCACCCGCCTCCAATTTTTAAAAAATATCTTAAACATTTTTTGTTTTAATTAAAAAAATTTTTTTTAATGTATTTAGTACAGGGTCTCCAGGGTCCTCACTACATAGATTCAGATTTGTAGTGATCCTCCTGTTTCCAGCCTCCCAAGTGCTGGGATTACAGGTGCCTGTCACCATGCCCAGTCTTAATCGCCATCCCAGCATACCCTGCGGGTGGAGTCGACACGGCACGCCGAGGATCAAACCTTGGTCCCTGAGTTTGCCTAAGCAGGTGCTTTAATCTGCTCAGCTAACGGGCAGCTTCTCTTTATTTATTTATTTATTTATTTATTTATTTATTTATTTATTTGCATTGCTAAAGACTGAACCCAAGCAGAGCTCTGCCACTGAGCTACATCCACCAGGTTTTTATTTTTATTTTATTTTTTAAATTTTGAGACAGAGTCTAAGTTACCCAGTCCAGACTTGAACTTGTGATCCTCTTGCCTCAGCCTCCTGAGGAGCTGGGATTACAGGTGTGTGTCATCAGGCTCACCTAGAATTGGTCAGACTTAGAACCCAGGCCGCAAGTGTCCCAACCAGAAGTTTCACTAAGGAGAGTTAGTAGAAAAAATATCTTCATCTAGGCATAATATTAACCTAGAGTTATGGCAGAAAATTGCTTCTTCTAACTTGGCAGGGGTCAGGCAGAGGGAGGGAGTTCGAAATCCATAAGAATGGAAGCTGCAGGACGAATTTCAATCTCTGTATACCAACGGAAGTGTAATTGATATCTAGTTAAGCACGCACTCGTGAATGTAGTTGGAGGTGAATTTTTACACGGTTACAGCCTATGCAACTTCAACCAGGCCGGCTGGAGAAGGATTCCTGGAGCCCTCACCCAGTTGAGCTACCCTGAAAGGTAGCCATTGCTCTGCCCCAGTCGCCTGGGCTTGTCCATACAGTTTTGGTGCTTCCTCTAAGTGGGATCGCATGGTACTTTTGCTTTTTCACTCTGACTTTCTTTGCATCACATTGTGTCTGTGAGAATTGCCCAGACTCTGTGTAGGATTTGCCTTTAATTCTGTTTCTATCTATCTATCTATCTATCTATCTATCTATCTATCTATCTATCTATCTATCTATCTATCTATCTATCTTATGGCTGGCTCAGCCTATCCTAGGGATGGGGCTGGTGCAGCATATGGTGCCGGGGTTCAAACCATGGTCCCTGCAGTTGCCTAAGCTTGTTTAAGCAGACGCTTTGGACTTCTGAGCCCTCACGCCAGCCTCTCTGTTCCAATCTTGACATTGTCTCAGCTGAGAAGGAGGTGGGAAACAGAAGAAGAATAAAATGACAGAGAGCTCTTTGATATGATATTTTGTTCTGTCTTTTTGAGACAGTCTTGCTCACCTTGTGGGGGCAGGGAAGGAAAGAGTAAAGGAGAGAGATGGCCAGGTCCCAGGCTTCCCCCCAGGAGAATGTCTAATCTAAACGCCACAGGCCAGGGACCATGCCTTCCACATATGAGCCTTAGGGGAACAGTCAAGTTCCAAACTTGTAGCAGGATTCCTATAAAGTTGACGTGAGCCTATAATTAGAGTAATGCTCGGCACATAGAAACTCAAGACAACAGACTTTGTGCTCACTGGGTGTGGTGGCACACACCTGGAGCCCCAGCACGCGGGAGGCTGAGGCAGGAAGATCATTGTGAATTTGAGACCAGCCTGGGCTATGGAAGTGAGCTCAAGGTCAGCCTGAACTGCACGGTGAGACCCTGTCTCAGAAAGACAAAAAATAAAAAATGAGCAGTGTGACGTTATAAACTATATATTTGGCTCTTGACTCCCACTGTCTGAGACAGAGTTCCTGATGCTCTTATAGCTGGGGACTAGGGGCCTCTTTTGCACTAACATTTGGCCTTTGCTCCCAGTTCCTGACAGAGGAATAGAGCACAAGGTATCTCTGTAACTTCTAGAACGACAGCAGATCCTCTTTTAATGGGACCAACCTTCTCCCATGCCTCACTGTGAGCATCTCTCCCATCGAGCTGTATCCTTTGCAATATTCCTTATTTTTTTGGAATATTTTAAATTTTATTTTGAAGAGTAAAAACAGAGCCGGGCGTGGTGGCTCACGCCTGTAATCCCAGCACTCGGGAGGCTGAGGCAGGAGGATCGGTGCGAGTTCGAGACCAGCCTGGGCTACAATAGTGAGCTCAAGGCCAGCCTCAACTGCATAGCGAGACCCTGTCTCAAAAAGACAAAAAAAAAAAAAAAAAAGAATAAAAATAGCAGAAACAAAGATAGAAAAAGAGTAACAAGCAAGAGTACACATAGTACAGAATTTCAAAACAAGGACAAAAATTTAACAATGATTGTATTACATATTTTCACCATCAAATCAGTTTAGAGTAATAGGTATAGGTATGTAAGATTGGTCACATAATTAAACATTAACACTTTCAATAAACCTTAATTTTTAAACTCTTCCAAATGCATCTGTATTTATTTTTTCTTTGTATTCTTTTTTATTATTTTGAATTTCTTATGTCTCTTGTTATTTTTTTGTTCTTTTTAAAATTTTATTTATTTATTTGAGCCGGGCGTGGTGGCGCACGCCTGTAATCCCAGCACTCGGGAGGCTGAGGCAGGAGGATTGGTGCGAGTTTGAGACCAGCCTGAGCTGCAAAATTGAGCTCAAGGCCAGCCTCAACTGCGTAGCGAGACCCTGTCTCAAAAAGACAAATAAATAAATAAATAAATAAAAATTTATTTATTTATTTTTTATTACTTTTAATAAGAGATAACCATATGAGAGTTTCAAAACATGTTAGTAGCACATTCTCAATAATTGACACACTGCATATTGTTGTCCTCACAAAAGTTATACAGTTGGTTCAGGAAAAAAGAAAAAAAATATATTCTTTATTTTTTTAAATAACTTTTTTTTTTTTTTGGTGGGACTGAGGCTCGAACTCATGACCTTTCCCTTGCCAGGCAGGCACTTCTGCCATGGAGCTATCTCCCCAGTCCCACAATATTCTTTTTTTTTTTTTTTTATGGGTTTATTTATTTATTTATTTATTTTGCCATTTAAAAAAAAATTTTGGCCGCCAGGGTGTGGCGTAGCGGGGATAGGTTGGGCTTGGTGTGTCGGAGGCTCTCGTTCGATCCCCAACACTGTAAGAAAAGTGAAAAGAAAAATAAAATTTAGCCAGGCATGGTGGCTCACGCCTGTAATCCCAGCACTTGGGAGGCTAAGGCAGGAGGATCGCTGCGAGTTCGAGACCAGCCTGGG
>PVJA010008674.1:0-35581 GCA_004027025.1 Myocastor coypus
CGGCATCTTGCCTTCCCCTCGCCCTCCTTTTCTAGAGTAGCTCAGCTGACAGCCGCCTGCTTCCTCGCTTTCCCCTGGGTCATACCTTCCTCTCCATCCTGCCTGCCTGAGCCCACCCGGACCCAGCAGCCTCCCAGAATGGGTCTGTTTATGGGAAGTGAAATCTCCCCAGCTGACACAGATGAGGGGCAGAGGACAGAGTGGGACCTCGGGGGCTGTCGATGGCCTTGGAAGGGATCTTCTTGTTCTCTGTACAGCTTCTGCTTGCCGCAGAAAATTCGGCAATGCCGGCAAATGAGCATTCTTAGAAGTGAAAGCCGTCTCCTGCTGCTGCTTTGGGAAGCCGCCTGTTGCAGCTTTGCTCCAGAGCATCCTGCGGCTCCTTGAACTCCTTGCCCCAACTCCCCACGCCCTGCCGTTGCTGTCTGAATGCAGGCCTGGCTGTGGTCTAGTGGTACTTGGACCTGGCTGCCCTTGCCTAGCAAAGGACCAGCCTTGCTGGGCACTGGGCTGGCCTGGGGCCCCGCCCACTGCCCACCGCCTGCCACAGAGCTTAGAATTCTCTTAACCGAGATGCAGCATCCCTACCATGGACTCTAAGGTGTACCCTGGACTATCGAGGTGGTGGGGTGTCCGTGGGGTCCAAGAGAGTGACAAGGTGCCTGCTGGCCGGCAAGGGTGATAACGAAGAAGGTGGGTACCACTGGGCCCGCTGCTCGTTTGCTGTGAATCTAAAAGTGCCCTAAAAATGAAGTTCATTTCTTTAAAAGTCAGCAGATTAATTTTATTATAAAACACTAAGGCATAATTAAATATGCAAACTAAAGTGCCACCATCTGTCCCTAACTCTCCCCACCGCCACTACCTGCTGACCTCTTCACAGTGCTGGCGTCTGGGGTGTGGGGTCCGAGGCTGTGCGGACAGAGGAGTAGTGACAGCCAGGTATGGCCCAGCATGCACAGTGTGCTCTGTCTCTCTGTCTCTGTCTCTGTCTCTGTCTGTCATCTCTGTCTCTCTCCCCACCCCCGTGCTCCCGCATGTGCTCCAACCCGCCCGTGCTCCAGGCCCCCTCAGCCCCCTCCCTGCCTGCGGACTTCCTCCTGCACTTCCTTGTACCCTGCACCTGCTCCAGGAGCTCCTCCCAGGCCCCTCACCACAGCCCAACTGTCTAAACAAGCAGCCAGTAATTTTATCCCGTCTCAGACATGAGTCAACACACTTCGGTGTTAAAGGAAGCACTCAGGTCCTCAACCACACCCTTCTCCTCTCTGCCCTCTCCTCATGGGATCGCAGGAGATCTTTTCCAGCTAGATCTCCAGTGCACGTGGTCCACGGCCAGCCAGAGCCAGCTCCCCTAGAGGCTGCTGGGAGATAGCAAAGGCAGAGGCAGTCTGGCCCAGGGGTGGGCGGCAGGCGGGCCAGGGCGTCCTTCCCCAGCGACCATCAGCTGCTGGGCACTGGCCCAGGGCCTGAGATGGAACTATAATCTGCTAATTATGCTAATTGTCAGAAAGGCACTTTTTGGTATAGTCATCGAAAAGAGGCTTAATGAGCCTAGAAACAAAGGGACCTTTGATTTTCCGTCCACGCCCTATCATTCTGAGGCCTTGCAGGGTTGGTGTAATTATGAGCTCTTGCTGCAGAGCCGGAGCTGGTTTCCCAGGGGACACGGGGAGGTCACAGCCCTGATCTCCACATGGCCCTGGCCCGGGAAGGCTCCCCCCTGAGCTCAGTCACCTGGGCGCTCTCCATCTCTTGGCGATGGGCGTGGGGCTACCAAGACACAGAGCCCGCTGGGCTTGCCTCACCTTTCCTGCAGAGAGCCAGAGCTGGGGCAGCGACCACGGTCCCAAGGTCACCGAAGGGTCCCTCATGCCTGCAGGCAGGGTGTAGGGTGCTGGCCAGAGGGAGAGGCCACCGGTGGTAGGGGACAGAGACATAGCCCAGATGGGCACTTCCGCTCCCCACGCTCCCTAGCAAGCAGCCTCTGTACAGCTATCCATGGTCCTGCCGCGTCCCAGAGGATGCCAGGAGATGTCTGCTGGCTTCACCCTTGAGCGTCCCTCGGGAGTCACAGCCACTGCCCTCTTGCTGCCCCTGGTGGAACAGGTGGTCCGTGGTTGTAGGGACCCATGGAAGGAAATCCCGATTCTTGCTGCCTTTCCTCGGAGCCTGCAACAGGCAAAGGATGGGTTCCAACAGGGCCCACACCGAGCCCCTGGGCCTGCACTGTATCAGCCTCCACTGGAGAAGGGAGCGGGCCCTGGGTCATCAGGTGGGCCTAGTGCTGTCTTGAAGTAAGGGGGAAGGCAGCTTGGAAGGTGGAAAGGGCCATGCGCCCGACGAGGAGGCGGCCCCAGGAGCAGAAAAGGCAGGAAGCGGATTCCAGAACTTGTGTGAAAGAGCATAGCCCCCCGACGTGGTACGGCCCACTTCAGGCCTCGGCCACAGAACAGCACCCTGGTGTGGTTCCCAGACGCCAGCTCTGTGGCCATCGACTACAGCGCCACGAGAAACGAGCAAAGCACCTTCACGCTGTCCGCTCTGCTGAGGACACCTCCCGTCCCTTTCCCACTTCCTCAGCACCTGGGTCCAGGGCCAGCTCTGCCTGGGACTGCCTGTCCTGCCCCTCCAGCTATGGTCTGTCCTAGAGTTGTGACCCCATCACCGGCTCCTGGCCCCAGACCTGGGCTGGCTTTTCTGCCGTTCGAATACCGCGGTCGACGGGGACCCTTTCCCTCAGCGTCAGTGGGGCTGCTGGCCATTTCCAAGGATTTTGCTAAGAGACAGGAGAGCAGGAGTGGCTTCCGTCACCACAAACAGGACAGAAACTCTGAGTGTTTCCAAATACAGCTTCGTTTTGATCCAAAAAACCCCGTAGGGGCAGCAGAGCAAGCGTTAGGCGCCCTGGTGTCCCTGGCCACCGGAGGTCCGGTCCTCGCTTCTGTCCTTACATCCAGATCCCCTTTGGGGGCTCCCTGATCTCTCCAAAGCCCGCCTAGTTGGGTGCATTTCTAGGGCGCACAAGGGCAGGAAGCTGTCACCAAGAGCATTCGTGCCCGGTCGAGGGCGCTGCTTCTACACACAGGGGAAATGGGCAGCACTCCCTCCAGGGGGAGTTGACCTGCAGTGCCCTGCCCCTGGTGGTCCTGGCCTCTTGCCTACTGCAGGGCTCTACCTGGGAACACGGCATGACAGGAAGGGAATGGAACTCAGCACAGTGGCTCAGTCACGAGGAACACACACCCAGGCACCCTGCAGACAGATGCAGTGTGGGGGACGAGCAGGCTGGGATGTTGGGAGACCCAGGCCTGGCCCCAGCCGCTGCTCCTGCACAGCTCCAGGTCTCGGGTTTGGTTGTTTGCTTTTTAATCTGCCAGACGAGACATTTGAAAGGGCTTATGACGATCAAGTCGGGTGCGTCACGTGCCTCAAGTGCAGCGGCGTCGAGGTACACTCACCAAGACTCAGACACGCCTATCACACACTTGGAGCCACGTGGCCGTCTGCTCCTGGCGCCCCAACGCTCTGGGAGGCTGAGATGGGAGGAACCCTGGGAGTTCAAGGCCATCCTCAGCTAAAGAGCAAGGCCTTGTCTCAAAAACAAATACGCGAAAGGTCGGGGGAAATGGCACTGCGCAAAGCCCTGGTGTGTTCTCCCATGCTGCCCACAAAGCGCCCCAAGTGATTGGCCAGGTCGGGCTGGGCAGTTGTTTTCCTCTCAGGACAGGAAACACACTTACTAACGAGAGGCAAGCGTCCTTCTGACCCAAATGTGTCTGTGGTGTGCGACTCTGTGCTTCCCTGGAACAAAGGTGCGCACCTCCCTGGGAGACCCCAGCTCCTCTCCTGCATGAGCTCCAGGACAAGTGTGGGCCTCACTGTTCCCGCTGCCGAAGCTCCTAAATGCGCTGCCTGCTCCTCTGCTTGGTTCTTGAGCAGCCAGGCTTCGGGCCGCTGGCCGTGGTCCTGGCTAGCACCTTGTCTAGGAGGTCCTTGTCCTGGGTGTCCTTGCTCCATGCCAGCTCCTCCGCACTCGCCTGTGCCCGCCCTGGGTGCACTGAGGTGGGCCTTGGCCTTTGCAGTGCTGGTCCTGAGCAGCCACTTGCTCCCTGACTCTACTCCTCCCACCCCTGCAACGCCCAGGCCTGGGAGCCCTGGTTGGCCCAGACCCCACCTTGCAGTCTCCCCAGCCTCTTCCTCAATGCTTGGCCCTCCTGGCACTGGCCACTGGACCTGGAGTAGCTGTCCACGGAGAGGCATGGGGTCCTTGTCCTCGGGGCTCAGTGTTCTCTTATGCGATGGAAATGCATCTCATCACAGGCGGGGTCGACATGCAGATTCAATGGCTCAGATCCCAGCTGCTGAGCCATGGGCTCCACGGTGGCCATAGTGACCAGGGAGCCAAGATCTGGAGGTGAGACGCATGTACCTGCGATGCCGTCCCCCGCTGCCCACCCGCCAGTGCAGGCTGTAGCGGAGAGCAAGGACCCTCTGTCCCCCTGACTTCTCCCTGCGCTTCACGGTGGATCCCGCCAGCCCCATCCTCCCACACCATGGCCTTCAGGAGGGCTGGGCCATCTCTGGATCTGCGGCTTGTGCACCTCCCTGGGTGCAGAGGGCCTTGGTTTGGGTCCCAGAAGCTGACTGACTAGAGATTACCTGCGGGCAATGGAGAACCCAACGGAAGATCACAGGGACGGCAGCAAGGCGTGGGCTGCTGCCAGCGCCTTGGGTGGCGCTTGCTGCCACCCCTGATGCTAGTGCTTTGCCCTTGCCTGTGCCAACTCTTGGGACGTGAAGCTGCCCGGTGCCCCTCCTTCTGTTCCCTCTAGGCCTCTCCCCTAAGTGTGGTCACAGACCCGGGGAAAGCTCTAGTTTCCAGCCTCCTGTACAACCAGAAAGACCAAGGTCAGGGTTCAGTCCACAGAGACCCACCTGGGCGTCGGCTCAGGATTTGTGGGTAAGTGTCAGTCTTGGGATGTAGAGGCACGGGGCCTCCTGCCCGGCCCCTCCTTCAGGGCTGTGGCCACCCAGGACGAGGATGTGGCAGCAGCATCTCAGGGCTGTGAGCAAAGCCTCAGAAGCAGGGACCTCTGCACTCCTGTCTCCTCCCCAGCGCTCTGGAAGCCTGAGGCAGGAGCAGGGCCAGCTTGAGCCCAGCCTGGGTTACTTAGTGACTCAGAAAGACTCTGAGTAAAGCAGTAAAAACAAAACAATGGCTGGGAACGTAGCTCTGTGTGAAGGCACTGCCCAGAACGCCTCGGCTGGCACTAATGCCACTCTGGGGAGATGAGGCCCAGTCCTATCTAGGGCACCTCTAGGTAGATTCTCTGTGGCCAGAAGCTGAGCCTTCTCTGTGCCAACAGCACTGGAAGCAGCAGTGACTTCAGGGGAGCCGTCCTCCCACAGTCAGGGTGTGGTGACTGCAGGCTGTGGGGCGGGCATGGAAGCGGCTGGCCGGGGACCCTGAGGATTCAGGGCCTGGAGGGTTGGGTTTCAGAGATGAGGACGGGGGCTGGGGGGGGGACGGGAAGCAGAGCCACAAGGATGAAGATGATGACCTAGGCGGTGCGCTCTCCTCGTAGGGGCCCTCTGGGAAGTGCCCGGCCCTGCCTGGGAATGTCCTGAGGCCTGGGAGGCAGGTCCACCTCTGGGGTCTGTGTAATGTGCGGTAACAGCTGCCTCACTCAGGGTGAGCTGTGGGCAGATGACCCTGAGCGAGAGCAGCGCCACGCATCTACGGCGGAGCTACTGGGGCAAGCTCAGCAAGCTGGCAAGACACAAAATCAGAATGCAAAGGGCAGTGGCACTTCTGTACGGTGGGAATGAGGAAGCCACAAACGAGGCTGAGAAAGTAACGCCATGCACAGCGGTGCCTCAAGGAGTAAAACGCCTAGGAATGACGTTAGCAGGTGTCGCGCAAACCGTAAAATGGGAAAAATCAAACAACTGGTGGAAGAAGCTCAAGAAAATTTAAGTGCATGGAAAGGCGTTCCGTAGTCCTGGATCCAAGTATTTAATACTGTCAAGATACCGACATTCTCTGTCTTAGTTACAGCTCTTGTTGCTGAGACGAAAACACCTGATACCCAAGGTTAAGGGGAGAAAGGTTATTTACCTCATAGTTTGTAGAGGTTTCAGTCCATAACTGGCTGGCTCCAAGGCAGGGTGGCACATGGCAGAGGGCAGCAGCTCATGGTGGAAGAAGATGCCAAAGTAACAAAGGACCTTAACAGCGTCTTTCTGCCCTAGAGCACACATGCTCTATCTAGGCTGCTGGGACTTGGGCAATGCCAAGCCCACCAGCACGCTGAATTAGTAGCCACCCACCCTGACTCCCAGCAGCACACACCCCAGCTCCAGCCACCTCTAGGGCTGTGTGGGTTTGTGGGGACAGCTACTAGACACCCGCCATAATGCTTCGAAAATCCCAACTGTTTCCTTGGCATAAATTAACAAGCAGATCATAAATTCAGGTGGAAATTCAAGTTGTTCAGGAGAGGGAGCGAAGCCTCTCAAAGAACAGAAGCAGAGGACAGACGCTTTCTGACTTGGCACCCGCTGTCAAGCTACAGTGATGGAGGAGGCACGTGGTGCAGGTGAGGAGAGGGCACACGTGCGGGGAGGCTGAGAGCTCCGCAGCACCCACGTTTCTTTTGTCAGTGAATTTTCACCTGGGGCCCCCAGGCAAGTCAGTGGGAGAAAGAAGAGTCCTCTTAACCAGGGGTGCCAGGCGAGCTGGTGGCCCACATGCAGGAGAGTGAGTCAAGGCTACACGCCCCGGACAAAAATTAACGCAAAAAGCACTGGAGAGCTGGGTGCAAATACCTGGGAACTGGCAGGACAAAGCGAGGAAGTGGATACTGCCAGCCTTGAACTTGGCCACATCCCTTAGGCCCAATGCCCAGAGCGAGGAGAACAAAAAGAAAAGACAGACATCGTCAGCGTTGGCACCGTTGGTACATCAGTACCATCCAAAAAGAGAGCACGCAGATCGGGGAAAACGTGTGCACGCCTTTTTTTTTTTTTTTAAATAACAGAGGCATCTCTATACAGAACTCTTGTAACTCAACATTAACCAAACGATCCAATTTTAAAATTGGCAAAGGATTTGAATAGATAAATAGACATTCCTCAAAAAAAAAAAAAAAAAGATACATTGCCAATGGAAGAATTCTCCATTTTGTTAGCTATCAGGAAAATGCAAATGAAAACCGAGATGAGATCCCAGTAAGCACCCCCTGATTATGGCGCTATAATCAAAATGACGGATAATTACAGTGTGAGGGAGGAAGTAGAGAAACCGGAGCCTCCACGGGAATGCAGAGCAGTGCGGCTACTTTGCAACACAGGACGGCAGCGTTGTGGTTCAGGTCTGGAGGCCCCCAGCCCTCCTCCTCACTTGACCACAGGCAGAATCTCTGGGATTGGAATGGACCCTAAGGAACTGGATCAGGGGCTTGACACTGACTTGGCATCAGGAGGCAGCCGGGTCTGGTTGGAAGAGGCGGTGGCCATGGGCGAAACCCACGTGGGCTCCTCTCCCTCCCTGCTCTTCTGTGATCCTGCTTCCTGTGCTCTGCGAGCCCCCTGTCCTGCCGTCCTGCCTGGGCAGCTCTGCCAGGCTCCCCCCCACATCTTGCCCTCCTGGGTGGGCAGTTCTATCCAGCCCCCTGTCCTGCCAGGGAAGCTATGCTGAGTCCCCTGTCCTGCTGAGCCCTGAGCCCTCATGAGCAGCCAACCTTCCAGGCAGGCTTGGTTCCTTTTCCCGTGCTCAGGCTTGGTATCCGACACCCGCATCTGCAAGGAGAAAGGCTGTGTTTGGCCCACAGTTTGCAGAAGTTTCAGTCCATAGTTGACTGCTGCCAGGGGATACAGTAGAGGGGCCAGCAGGGGAGAAGGCACTCACACCAGGGCAAGCAGGAGACAGAGCAGGATTCAGCGGGGAGGGGGCATGAGTTGCTCCAGGCCACACCCTCAGTGACCTGGCTCCTCCCACCAGGCTTCACTGCCAACATCACAACCTGTAGCCTGGACTGATCCGACATAGCGCAGCCATGACCCAGCACCTCACAACACAATGGGGATCCAGCACCTCACATCCGGGATCTACCACCTCACACCTGTGGCCCAGCACCTCACCCCTGGGACCCGACACCTTACACCGGTGATCTAGCCCTGCACACACAGGACCCGGCACCACACGCCTGTGATTTAGTCACCTGCAGAAGCCCCCCCCCCAGCATATCAAGTTTTGGTGGGGGGCTACTTAGATATGAACCATATAACAAGGACTGGAGACTACAGAAGCATAAGCCAAGATAAGCCTCTCTTCCTTTAGTTGGGGGTGTCAGGCATGGTGTCCAAGTGACAGCAAAGTGACTGAGACAAGCCACTCCTCAAAAGGCCAAACAGTTTGTCATGTGGCCCAGCAGCCGCACCCATGTGCATCTACCCAAGAGAAATCCAAGCCTAGGTCCACTTGGAAGCCACGTACCAAGGTTCGTGCGTAGCAGCTTCGCTCAAAACAGCCCAAAGCAGTAGCCACGGAAATGTCCACTGACCCACGAATGCACTGTGGATGTGTATGAGGAAGTGCTGCCCAGCAAGGAAAAGGAGGGAAGAACTGCGTGGATGGCCTCGGAGAGTCTCGAGGCGGCTATGGGAAGCTGGCCACGGAGGGCCACGCATGGGGCATAATTCCATTCATACCCAATGTCCAGTCGAAACATTGGCAGAAACAAAATTTAAATTGGTGATTGAGTAGGAATGGGGGTGGTAAGGGTAGAGGGGAATGGGGTTTGGCTGCTGAAGAATACACGGTTTGCTTTGGGGTGATGAGAGTGTTCTAGTTGCTTGCACCTGTTCTATAATCCCACAAATATACTGGGAAGCACTGATTTGCACTTTGCCTAGGTGAGCTCTTGAAGCAACTGACTTTTCCTCTGGTGTTAAGCGAACAGAACAGCAGCTCTCAGGCTCTGGGTGGCCGTATTTGCCCGTCTCTGATTGAAGCCAGTACAGGACAAATGAGAAAGCTTCTCAGAGATGGTGCTCAAACGCTGGAGTCGGCCATGCCCGCTACCATGTGGAGAGTCCCACAGAGCTTTTTCCAGGTGCTTGGTGACCCAAATGAAGAAGTGCACATGACCCTCAGAAGGGGTGGTGGCGGGAGGGTTTAGTGAAAGGCAGAAAAGAAGTGCGTTCTGCAGAGGGACGGTGGCCAAGGGAAAGGGCTGCCCAAGCGTGGGGGAAAGGGTCCCTGCAGCCACGACTCCTGAGTCATCTCTTCTATCCATGTAGGGAACTGGAACAGTCATTCCATCAAACATCACATGGGTATCAGAAACTCAGCTGGCTTCCTGTTACACGTAAATGAAGGCTCGGGAATGCTGTTTTTGATTGGCTGTGGCTGCAAGCAAATGAAGGATGGACAAAGCATCTTCTGATTGGTTCTGTGAATGGCACCAGATTCAGATGAAGGCCTGAACGCAGCAAGTTGCTGACTGGTGCACAACAGCGCTGTTCTGGTTGGTTCTGGCTAAGTGATGACGGTGGTCACGGTACTAGGTAGGAGTGACCCTTGCCCTCCGAAGGGTCCTCCCCGTGTTGTCATGTCTTGCTCTGGACTTTCTGGCAAGTGATCCAACTTTTTTATTTAGAAAATTTTACGTTTAGAGGGAGATAGCTCAGTAGAATAAGCACTTGCCTGGCAAGCACAAGGTCCTGAGTTCGATCCCTAGTACTGCCAAAAAACATTCAGAAATTTTATGTTTGTTTTCCTGACTTGTACAGCAGCATTAAGCCTGGCTTTACAGAGTTTATCTTGCTTTGGAATCTAACTCAACTTCGGGGCATGAGTTCCAGAATTTTCTCAGCTACATAAATAAACCCGAATGTGGGGAAGCAGCCTCACGGGTCCTGCTCTCAGGGCTGGCAGGGGTGGAGCCTGGGTGCCTGGCCTAGGATCCCAGCTGGCTCTGTCACCCGCCGAGGGCGGTCATCTCCCTTACCGCCACATCTCGTTTGACAGTGTCAGATCGAGCTGTAGAGGAAGTGAGTCATTAAAGCACCACTTACTGACCTGCGGGTAAAAGATACACAAAACGCAGCTAGTTTCTGAAAAAGCGAGGCAAAACTTAATTAACCTATTCGATTTGGCAGAAGCAGGATGACGAATACAAATTTTTAAGTTGGAAGAATTCTTGGCATCATGGGGCTCAAAAGTTTCTACTTCACAGTTAACTAAATAAGAAAGACACTTTCCTTGGTGTTTGTTTGAAATACTGGCGTTAAGTTCTTATTCTGCTCCAAACTATCAGTGTTGCCGCTAGAAGCCAAGCTGCATGGCTGGCCAAGGGGTTGTGGGTGGCCAAGCCACTTAACAACCTATTTTCTTATGTGGGCAGAATGCCATCATTTCATTAAAACTCACTTCTGAGCTGATTTAAAGTTGCAGTCTGATTCTCCTTCAAGTTGTAGGGACTGAAGGCTTGGGGTAGAGGTGGGTAGAGGTCGGAGGAGAGTGCAGAGGCAGGCAGAGGCATCCACGCTCATGAGCGCCAAGGCCCGTGATCCTGCGTGTGGGCAGGCATCAGAGAAAGCAGGACCAGGAGTGCGGCGCAGGAGGCTGGAGTGCAAGAGCCAGGCACGTGGCCAAGGTGAGGGCCAGCGGGGGCTGTGGAGCAGAGGGCGGGGGCGGTGAGAGGGCCCAGCGAGGTGCCGCACCTCGGCCGAGGACACCACTAGGGGCCGGAAGAGGAGGGCGAGGCCTCTTCCCGCCTGGGGCTGGCTTCAGGCCCAACCCGCTGTCCTCTCGCAGGACCGTGCATCCCGGCTCAGCCCTGGCACCAGCACCGAGAGGTTGGCACTGGGCTGCCAATTGGCTGCTCTGCCTGGTGGGCAGGAGCCACGCAGCCCACTGCCCTCTGGCCTGGCTGTCCACTTCTGCCCTCTCCTCCCTGCTCCACCCCTCACTGGCACCGGCCACTGCTCCGGTGCTGGGGTAGCACCAGCCCGTTCTGAAGCTCCTGCAGGAGCCTACCACTGCCCCTGCAAGAAGCCCTCAGCGGGGGACACAGCCCAGCACTGCCTGAGTGCCTGTCACCGTGATTGTGCAGGCCTTTTGCCTGCTGGCCCGTGTGTGAAGTCCTTAAAAGCATCGTGGCTGCAGCACCAGGCTCGCCTGCTGTCCAAGACCAACACAGGCTCCAATTACATGCAGGAGGCCCCGGCGCAGGCAGGGCTTTCGCTTCGGCTGGGAGCTGGAGGCTTTGCTAACAAGCTGTCCTGAATCAGCTGGATCTGTGCTCCGCATTTGGACTTGCTTGGGGGCGACTGGCACAGGCAAAACCCAAGGGGCCCTTTTAAGTAAAGGGCCCAGGGTGGAAGTTTGCAGCGAAAATAAAATAATGAATGCCCTGGGGATCTGAAGCCAGGGCAGGAATTCTCAATTTGTTTCACTTACTTTCTGGCCAGCTTGGGAGCTACCGCTCAGCTCAGAATGGCCCTTCCATGTCGCAAGCAACCTCAAGGAAGGAAGGACACCGCTGCCTGAGCGCCAGGGGAAGCAGTGGCCATAGGGGCCGCCCCTGGCCAGTCGGAGCTGCTTTACCTGAGCAGCGGGGCTGATCCCAGGGCGGGTGGGTGGGCGGGAGGAGAGAGTGGGTGGAAGCCAGCCCTGCCTGGGTGCCACGGCCGTGGTTTATTTCGTGACATTAGATCATTATTGAGCACTTCACTGCGGTAATGGCATTACAGCTGTGCTGCTAATAAAGGAGTCATTATGCTTTAGAGACGTATATGCGTGATTCACTAATGAAGTGATCAGTCCTCGGAATTTGCTTTAAAATGTGGAATGGTGTGCGTGCTGGCTAAGTGAGGGTTTGTTGGCTCTTTTTCTCTACTTTTGTATGTGCTTGACATTTTCCACCATGTGGAGTTAAAAGGCACAGCGCAATAACCGCAACCATTCCCCTCGCTGACCATGGCCGTTCACCACTCTCTTCAGCCGTGAGGGATGGGGCTTCCTCATGGTCTGTGGAGAATGCCGGGATTGGGGTGGGGGTGTTTGCCGGGACCCACAAAGGGTGTCGTCTGCACTCAGAAGCCTGCCTACTGCGGGCTGCTCCCAGGCTGGGGTCTGGTGTGGCAGGAGCAAGGTGACCGTGGTCACCCTCTCTCCGGGTCTGGAGGACCTCACTGCACACCCAGGGTCCAGGCTGGCCGGCTCTCCAGGGCCAAGCCTGTGTCTCAGAGCCAGCGAGGGGCTGATTCGAGGATTGCACAGTCGGTTGAAGGTCAGGTTCCCGAGGGGCTTGCTATGCCCGAGGCTGGCCGTACCCGCAGGAGCTGCGGAGAGGTGCGGCCGGTGTGGAGCAGGCCCTGAGCTGCCTGCACCTGAGCGCAATGGCTTCCCAAACTGTTCCAGAAGAATTTTCAAGACACAAAATGGAGAATCAAATAAATATAACAACAAATATGGAGAAAACGTCTAAACGTTCTCTGCAATTTTAACATTTCTTTCACATCTCCTGTTTAATTGTAAAAATCAGTATGGTTGAGCATAGTGGTGCACAATGGTAATCCTAATTGGGAGGCTGAGGCAGGAGGACCTCCGTGAGCTCAAAGCCAGCCTGGCAACATGAGGAAATGCAGACCAGCCTGAACTACATAGAAAGACCCTGTCTCTGAAAAAATAAAAATCAATGTTGATACTGCCTTCTGCATGGTCCCATATGATTGTGGGCATTTTTCTTTGAAATGGATGCTCCAGTCAAAAGTGGCACCTTTATGTGCAGCTGCCCAGAGCTGGGATGCCAACTGCCAACCCTCCCTGCCCATGAAGCCTGAGGTACAGGTGAGGTGGCAGGGCTGGGGACACGAGGGCTGAGGGGCTCACACCGCCCATCCCCAGCTCAAACTTGAGGAGCTCTGAGAGCTCAGGTTGCCCCTCTCGGCTTTGGCAGGTTCAGGAGCCAGCCAGTCAGAATGCTCACAAGCTGGCTCCTTCCACGGAGCGGAGGACACAGAGCCACGCGGGCACTCTGGCCCCTCTGCCCACTGTCTCGTGCGATTTCTGCTGACCCACATGGCTGTCTAACGGCTTGCACAGTAACCTGGCTTCTTCCCCACACGGCGACTATTTCCCACTTGCCGTTCTCAAGCCCGGGACTGTGAAGTATGCAGCATCTCTATCAAGGCTTTAAAAGGATGTCTTCCTCTGAGAAAGTGGCAGTTACTAGGTGTGTGGCGTGGGCCTGAGGGCCGTTTGTCACCTTACAATCAATAGCATTGATTTAGTGTCTGAGAGCTATGCTTGGGACCTTTTCCAGGCAGCAGTGGTGTCGCCGAATGGTGACAGAGCCATCGCTATTACAGGGGGAGAAAGACGAAGCCGTGACAGGAGCGGGATCCAAGAGCATCATGATCCCGTGCGTCCTGCCCTGATGGCGGCCCGAGGAGGCCGGCTCATCCATCTGCAGTTTCCGTGTCTCTGCCCACCCAAAGACACCCTGTTGGCGGGGCCCAGTTGCCCCCGCTGCCATCCCGGAAGCATCTTCTTCTCAGGTCAAGTGGACCACGTGCCGCTGCCACTCCTGTACAAACCTCTAGAAAATTAAGAAAAGGTCCTTTTGAAAATTCATGGCCACTTGGAAAGCTAGAGCTTTTTCGGGAATTATGAGGGCAGCCTGGAGGTCAGAAGGTGAATTTCCAGGAGCCGGAGAAGGGTGGGGTGGTGCTGGGATGTGTATGTGGTACACATCTGCCCCCCAAGGGCTTGCGTGGTGGAGCCTGGGCCCCAGCGAGGCCGCACTGAGAGGATGGGACCGTGTACGGGGCCTGGTGTGCGGTCGCTGGGTCCTCAGGGTGCTGCACTCGTAAAGGAAAGGCTCTTCTCTTGGGAGTCTGAGTCAAGTTTTACAAGAATGAATGGTCATTTCAAAAGGAAGCCCACCTGGCCCTTCCCAGTCTGGCTTCCCTCTCACCACGTGACCCAGGGCCTCCCCACCATACTGTCACCATGGGACAACAGGGCCCTCCTCACCAGAAGCGGAATCCATGGGGCCCCCACTATTGCATGTTCAGCCTCCAGATCCATGTGCTAAATTAACTTCTTTTCTTTATAAGTCATTCTATCTCAGGTATTTTGTCACAGCCACAGAAAACAGACTGATAGGATAATATGAACATTTGACTGTATTACTCAACTTAGTGCTTATAAAGCACTCATTTCTGGAATTTTCTACCTAATATATTTGGATCATAACTGGCTATGGGTAACTGAAATGAAAGTAAAATTGTAAGTGTGTGTGGAGCGACTGCACCCCCTTCCCAGCAAGTCACGCTCCCCACCCAGAGATCTCTGAGGTCTTTCAACAGCGCTTTATAGTTTCTAGTGTACATTTCTTGAGCTACTTTGTTATCTCTGAGTATTTTATTGCTTTTAATCTTATGTCACTTAGTGCTTCCTAAAGAAACAGACTTAATGCAAGATGCACAAACGTATAAGAACGTACAAGGTTAGTTCTCAGTGGCCTCCCACTGAGGCCGGTATGGTAGTGTGTGGAGGGGCTGTCTGTGCACTGGAGAGCCGGGGGCCCCAGCGGGAGGCCCTAGCTGGAGGCCTGCGCTCACTGTGGGGTCCACTGCCAGGAAGTGGAGGGATGGGTGCTGGAAGCAGGGAGGGGAGACCTCTGTGTGAGGCCGGGGCTCACTGTGGGGTCTACTGCCCAGAAGACGGAGGGTTGTTGCTGGAAGCCAGAAAAGGAGGGCCTGAGGTGGGTGCTGGAGCTCCCCCTCTGAAGAAGCAGAAGCTCTGCTGTTATTCCAAGGTGATGAGCCTGCCAGGGGTGGGGGTCTTCTGCCTTCACTCAGGCTCCTCACCACACCCTCTGCTACCTGAGGCAAATGAGCTGGACATTTCTTACTCAAGGTGGCTCAGCTATCTGCTAAGCACGTGCCTCACCTTCTAGGACACCGTAGCTCATTACGCAGCAGCTGTGACCATCTTGGTAAGCTAGCACGCATGCCTGTCACGTCCTGTCCACACTCCCGCAGAACCGCTTCCTGTTTCCGCAGAATCCACCTCTCATCTTCTTTTCGTGTTTTTCTTTCAATTATTCACATTCTGGGTTTTTCAAGTAAGAGAAACCACGATATTTAGCTTTCTGTAGCTGATTTGCTTCTCTTAGCATCATGGCCTCAAGGCCCAGCCTTCTGGGGGACAGTGAGATAGCTCAGCAGACTAAAGCACCTGTTCAGGCAAGCCAGGAACTGGGTTCGATCCCTGGCACCACGTGCCATGCCAGCCTCACCACCTAGGGGTGCACTGAGCTGGCCACAGAGCCATAGTGTAGAGGCACATGTCTGTAATCTCAGCACTGGGGAGGCTGAAAGCAGGAGGATCACCAAGAGTCCAGGTTGCATGATGAAACCCTGTAACAGCCAAATACATTTTTAAAAAAGACCCAGCCTTTTACAATTATTACTAAAAAAAAAAAAAAAAAAAAAAAAAAAAAGCCAGGAAAGGTGGTGCATGCCTGTAATCCCAGCACTCGGGAAGCTGAGGCAGGAGAATCAGTGTGAGTTCGAGATCAGCCTGGGTTACAAAAGTGAGCTCAAGGCCAGCCTGAACTGCATAGTGAGACCCTGTCTCAAAAAGACAAAAAAAAAAAAAAAATTAAAAAAAAATTACTACTAATAACTCCAGCTCAAGAGCACCGTTGCTGGGCACTGAAGCGCCCTTTAGCTCCATAAGTTAGCCCTGAGAGGCCTGCTGCAGTGCGGCTCTGCCAGCGCCACTGCAGCACGGCACCCTGGGGCTTCTGGGAGACACCCGGAAAAGAACCAGCTGCCTCCGGGGGCTGCCCCCTTCGTGTTCCGAGACACCTCCATTCTGATCTCTACCACAGCTGTGCTGGGTCACAGTCCCTTATCTGACCACTTTGATGCTGCTTTGCAGGGATCCTCTCAGGGATATTTGCCATCACTCCACTTTTAAATAAGGTTGAATCTAAACCGCTTCTCTTTACAACAGCACGCAGTTGAGCTGGCTTTAGAAATTCATCCTCCCTTGGGGAACTGAGGAGATGGCTCCGAGGCACAAGTGCCTGCTGGGCAAGTGCAAGGTCGTGAGTTTGAACCCTGGTCCCACAAAAAAAAAAAAAAAAAAAAAAAGAAATTCATCCTCCCAATTTCCGCCTTCTAACTAAGGGCTTAATCTTTCCATGTGTTCTGCTTGACATGATTACTGATTGTGTAGAACTTATGTCAGCCCTTCGGCCACTGTGTCCTGTGTTCCTCTTGCTTTCTTGTCCTTGTTCTTTTTTGCTCTGTTACTATTTTCCTCTGCGTTAAGTATTTAAGTGCATTAATTTAATTCTCTTGTTACTGCATTTATTGTACTTTTGAGTTATTTTCTTAGTCGTTACTATGTATGAGGACTAAAATTAACATTTCAGCTTATAACAAGGCAGTTTGGATAAATACCAACTTTAATCTCAATAGTTTATAAAAACTTTGCCCTTATGTAATTCTATTTTCTTCCCTCTCCTTGTGCTATTATTCTTATGAAAATAGCATCTCTATGTATTTTATGCCCAACAATAAAAATGTATTGTTGCTTTACCAATTTGTGCTTTAAATCAACAGAAAATAAGTTACAAGCAAAGACACATTTATATTATCTTTTCAAAGAGTCTGTATCGTTAATTACATTGGTGCTCTTATGTATGTGGGCTTAGTGCTCATTTATTTCTGCATAAAGACTTTTACTAGTTACAGTATTCTAGGGAAGGGTGCTGATGTCATGGCTTGGGCCTAGATGTCCTCAGAGCCTCACAGCCACAGGTGGGGCTCTCGAGGCGGCTAGAGCTAGGGTGTGACATTGGGATCAGGGAAGTGAGGCTGGGATTGATTTGTGTTGCAATGTTAGGGTTAGGGCTGCCCCACCCCAGTGTGTGTACTACCCACCCTAGGCATGAGTAGCCTAGGTAAGAGATAAGGGACAGATAGGGCCCTCGTCCTGACCTGTCCCTTGTCCCTGGCTGTTGGCCACTCTCCTCCAGTCTGCTCTGCAAGCGGTCCTGCCTTGGAACCCGCCAGCCGTGGAATGAAACCTCTACAAACTGTGAGCTAATGAATCTTTCCTCCTCTAACTTTGTGTTGTTTTGCTTTTTGTCTTTTTGAGACAGGGTCTCGCTATGCAGTTCAGGCTGGCCTTGAACTCACCTTTGTAGCTCAGGCTGGTCTCGAACTCGCACAGATCCTCCTGCCTCAGCCTCCTGAGTGCTGGGATGACAGGCGTGCGCCACCATGCCCGGCCCTCCTCTAACTTTGGGTGTTGGGTATTTTGTCTCAACAATGACAGAGAAGCCAGAACTTGGTAGCCCCAGAGAAACGGGGCTGTTACTGTAGCTATCCATGACCATGCAGCTGGACCATCCATGAGCTGGATTGTGAGAAGAGCTGGGAAAGACTCGGAGATTCTGGCTGAACGAGAAGCCCTGCAGCACCTTAGGCCATGTGTGGTGGGCATTTCTGGTCAGAGCACGGGGGTACAAAGTGCGGACAGAAATCTGCTGTAAAGGCCAGGCTCGGAGGTTTCTGCCGGGAAGAAGGACTGCACTGGTTGCTTGCTCCAGAGAATGTGTGCTAGGTCTTGGCAGAGAGTGTGTCTTCGTTTTCTCATGTCTACAGACGTGGCTGAGACTGAGTTTAAAGGTGGGGACCAGTTAATCTGGCAGAAGGAATCTCAACGCAGCCCAATATTGAGGATGTGGCATGGCTTCTGGCCAGATTTATGCTGGAATCAAGGTCAAAGATCCCAGAAGGATGATTTAAAACATTTTGAGTTTGGCCAGGATGGAAGCTCCTGTAAAATTATGGCCTGAAAAGATGGAACAGAGGAAAAATTGGTCACTGAAAACAGTAGCAAGAGGGCTGGGGAGATAGCCCAGCAGTCTAAGTGCCTGTCTGGCAAGCACAAGGACCCAGGTGTGATTGCCATGTCGGTATGGATGCCGTGTCGGCCCCAGAACTTCAGGTGCACCATGATGGCCATGAAACCAGGTCCCTCCGGATGCTTGCAGGCCCATGCAGGTGGGGCCAGGCCAGTGCTTGCTTCACTGGGGTGGGAGCCTGGGGAAGGTCTATATACCCAAGGGCACAGGCACCCGTGTTTTGGTAACACTGGAGTTACCTGTCACGGGTGAAGGCAAAGCACCTCCAAAATGACTTCAGATGAGACCCGGCCACATACATGGGGGTAGGAGTGACTAACAGAGACCCCTTTTGCTTTATGTGGAGGGAGAGACTACTTAGAATCTAAAGAGAAAAGCCCTTATCCTTAGTGCTCTGGGCATGCCTGAGAGGGCTGTGAGCAGGCTGAGAGCCCTGACTCTCGGCGGCTTCCTCTACCCTCACTGTGCGCTGGGGTAGGGAGGGCCCTGCGGAAAGAGCCTTGCAGGGCCCCTGGCAGCAGACCCCTGCATCATTTCTGGCCAGCAGGGCTGCAAACCTTCTCTCCATGCCTGTTTGCCCAAATCGAATGCTGGAAATAGTTGGGCACAAAGCCTAGTTTATCGGGCAAAGAAAACGATGTTTGTGCTCATGAAAAATTCAGCACTGATTATACATCCGGGAGCCAGCGGGAGTTATGTAATGGTGTGCGGGGTGTTCACGTTGCTCACCGAGCCCGACCAGGGCTACTTATTTTCCACTAAAGCCTCTGATGGACAGGAACTGCTTGCGTCAGTCCATGCAATTACAAGATACAAAGGGTATCATGGCGATTCTGCGAGAGGATTTTCATTTAGTGGCGGGCCGTGAGGGGGTTTCTTCTCCTTAGTGCAGGGTTCCGGTGAAAGCAGCAGGAGCTCAGCAGCTCTCAGAATTGCACGCACTGACTCAGGCCAGGACACCAGGAATAAGGTTTGCGGCCTTCGAAAAGTGATTATGTGTAACATGCTTGTTAAGGAAATGGTTTTTACATTTCATTTCCAGCTCTGTTTACAAGCGAGAGCGCCTACGTTTCCACCCCGCGGACTGAGTAACACACAGCACCACCGCCCGCCTGCGGTCGGGGAAGCCTGAAGCAGCTTCCCGATGACCAAGGCAGGACCGGGTCCACGTGGCAGTGCGGCAGTCAGTGTTGGGGGGCGAGTGAGGCGCGCAGTGAGGTGAAAGGGAAACGCGCAAAGAGATAACAACTGCTCCTTGAGTTAGGAGAACGGGAATTTTGGAAGCTCACTCTTACCGACTTTCGCCCTCACTTATTCCGCCTGAGCCCATGAGCCCGTGAGCCCGGCCACCGTGCTGTTTGGACCGGCAGGGCTGGTTATTTCCCCTGGTTTCACCCAGCTGCACCTCAGGACTCAACCTAACCACGTCTACTCCTGGCTAAGCCTTCACCTCCCCTACACAGCCTCCACCCTTCCCTCTGCTCAAAGGCCTGTCTGCAGGAAGGCTGGTTTGGTCCAGGCCCAGGCAATGCAGGGTCTCCCCGACCTCCTCTGGTGCTGGACGTGGTCTTGTGGGCTGCTTCCAGGGAACAGAATAAAGTCACGGCCCACGACTCTGACACAAGGCCACGGGAAGGCCTGGGCTCCTCTGCAGCGCACACACGCACACAAGTCACCGGCTCGGGCAGCCACCGGCTCGGGTGACCTCGCTACCACAGGGTGAACAGCCCCGTGGACAGGCCAGGAGGATGAGCTGAGTCTGTCCACCAGCAGCACGTGACACACCCCCTTGAGGCTCGGAAGTGCCCCCCCCCAGCCAAAGCTCCAAACCTCACTCCCCTGCTGGATCCTGACAGTCTCAGGGGTAAGTCTAGGCTGAATCACCCAGCTAAGAATCCCCGAATTCCTAACTCACAGAAACAACGGGGTAATCAGTATCTGTGGCTTCAAGCCATTAAGTTTCCTGATTGTTTTTTGGCAAGAACAGGAAGTGCAAACTTAATTCCCCATCATATCAGTTTCCCAGGGCTACAAATTACCGCAGAATTGATGCCTTCAGACAACAGAAGTCAGCTTACAATCTGTGCAACAGATTATAGGTGCACACCTGTAATCCCAGCAGTCTGGGAGGCCAAAGCAGGAGACCCAGCAGTTCAAAGTCAGCCTAGGCAATGTAGCTAAGCTCTGGCTAATACTTTTTTTTAAAGGGCTGGGGATTGGCTCAATGTAAAGCCCTGTGGTTCAGTACCTGATACTGCTAAAGCAAAGCCAAACCTAGCCAGAGATTTATTCTCTCAAAGTTCTAGAAGCCAGATCCAACTCAAGGTGGTCGGAGGGCTAGACTGCCTCTGATGGTTCTAAGAGGTGCCTTCCCTGCGTTGTTCCACCTCTGGTGGCTCCTGGCATTCCTTGGTAGGGGCCAAGCCAACCCTACCTCTGTTTCCACACACACACACACACACACACACACACACACACACACTCCTTTCCTGCATTTTATTTTATTTTTTGGTCCTCTCCTATTATAAAGATGCCGCTCGTCGGGTGATCTCATTCCAAGATTTTTACCTGATTACACAGCAAAGACTTATTCTCAGATAATGCTCCTGTCTGAGGTTCCTGCTGGACTTGAATATTGGGGTTGGAGGTCCCGGTGAAATGAAACTAGTAATCAACAGCCACAGAAACCACAGAAATGATTCAAAAGCACAGTGATCAGCGGATGGCACTGAGCAATCAGGAGGTTGTTGAAGAAATCAAGGGAAATTTAAAAAGAATCCCACGGTAACCCAGTGTCCTGAGCTCGGTGGCACACAATAAAGCAGTTGGAAGGGAGACGTGCACAGTGGGGCGCACGTCCAGTAGGAAGGCAGGGCATTCTTAAGCAAATGACTAGTGCTTCCCAAAGTCCTGGAAAAATGAGAACAAAGGGGCTGGGGAGATAGCTCAGGGGCACAAGTGCCTGTCTGGCAAGTGCAAGGTCCTGAGTTCAATCCCTGGTTCTGCAAAGAGAGAGAGAGAGAGAGAGAGAGAGAGAGAGAGAGAGAATGAGTCAGTAGAAAGAGTAATAAATGTCAGAGCAGAAAAAAATGAATAAATTTACAGCCTGGATATCAAAAGCTCAGACAGACCCAGAACTAGTGAGACTGACTTAGTACTAAAAAGTTTTCCACTAAATAAGAAAGCCCAGAACCAGCTGGGTGCACTGCTGGTTTTTATCAGCCCTACACAAAAGAACTCACAGCAGCAGTCCTCACCCTGGTCCATGAACTAGGAGAGGACGGAATACCGCCAAGTTCATGGATGAAGCCGGTGTCATCCCCGTGCCAAATGGGATGACAGTCACCAGCAGAAGAAAGCTGCACCCCAGCATCTCTAGGGTACACATAGGCAGAAACTCTTAATAAAATCATTGCAAGTGGAATTCAATAACACTTTACAAAGATTATACGTGGTGAACAAATTGAATCCAAAGATGCTTTAATATACGCAAATCAATACATGTAATACGCCACATAAATATTCAAGGATAAAAAAACCACACGATCATCTCAGCAGATGTAAAAAAAAGCTGTTGGCAAAATTCAACACTGCTTCGTGATAAAAATCCTCAAGGATTAGGTATGACAGTGCCTTGCCCCAATAGAATAAAACCACAGTCTGTACTGTGAAGCTAGAGCCAACCTCATGCCGAGTGGGGAAGCCGAAAACAGCTCCTCTAACGTCAGAACGAGGAAGGTCCACCACTGGCCACTGTCCTTCCATGGAGTTCTTGAAATCTGAACAAGACAAACTAAGTGAGAGAAATAAAAAGGACTCAAATAGGAGAAAGAAGCCCCAGTAGCCTTCCTTGCTGATGATAGGACTCTTACAAACCTGTAGAACTCTGGCGGGAGCCTTTCAAGGGAGCGTGAGGCTGAGGGTACTGAGTGCCTGCACCTAGGAGTCCCCTGAGCCAGGAGGCGAGAGATGTGTGCGATGAAAATTTCAGAACACTGAAGAAAGAAACTGGAGAAGACTCCAGAAGACAGGGACACCTCCCGCGCTCAGGGCTCAGCAGCGCTAACGTTCCAGTGGCCACGTTGCTAAAAACCATCTGTAGATTCGGCACAGTCCTCGGCAAAATGCTGGTGACATTCTTCACAGAACCAGAAAAAGCAATCGTTACATTCACATGGAAGCATAGAAGACCCAGAATGGCCCAGGTGACCCTAAGCATGGAGCAACAGGTCAGGGAAGGCAGCGGTCATGGGGGTCTCCAGAGGGTCCTCTCTGGAAGGACCCCACCCTCCCACACCAGCTTCGCTTCTTTATCAGCATTCAGGGCTCCATCGACATGGACCACCACACACAGCCTCCCTCACCCCTGAGAAATGACAGAAGGAGAGACCGAGCCATACTTGGAGGGCACTGCAGGGAGGGGAACTCTCCCGAGGTGAGCATGGGGACACTGTAGCTCAGGGGGCCAAGGAGAAGAGGCAACGAGCTCGGAGTTCCCTAAGCTCAGCAAGGGTTGCACATCTGCCACGCTCAGTGACACTAGTTGCAGCTACGTGGTCGGGTGCCTGGGCTGCTTCGTACCGGGATCTGGTAGTTTCCTTGGTGGATGCAGCTGGTCCTAGGCTGCTTCACTGCTCCTAGTCACCTCCTTGATGATGTCACTGCCCCTTTGGGGCTTTAGCTTCTGTCCACAGCCCAGGGCTCCATCAGTAAGACTACCACCGGCCTCTGGCTCCCTGCAGGACGCCTGCCATGTGTGTCTGAGGCCCCGCAGGCCCCGCCCTCCTCTCCCATCACACGGGGCTGAGGGCAAACCGTGACCTTCCGTCTGCTTGGCTGCAACCCCAGCGGTGCCATGTCCCACGCCTTGGTCCACACTGAAGCACTGGTGACTTCTGCCTGCCCTGCCCTGCTGTGAGCTACTCCTCTCCTCGTGCATGGCTCTGCCACGCCAGCCCTGGTAGTCTCCCCTGGGCTTTGGCACCGCCTGTGATCCTGGGAACCCCCCCCCCAGCCTTTGTGATTCGAACAGTGTCTGGGGATGGCGGCTGCCTTTCTGGACCCCATCTGCTGCCCCTGAAGCAGCCCAGGACCAAAGCAGGGCCCTGTAAGTTTCCTGGGCCTGAGGTTTCCCTGAGCACTAGAGAGAGAGGTTTCTGAGTCTGAATGTCTTCAACAGCTGATGCAGAAAGTCCCAGCAGCTGCCCGGGAGGTGTCTCCAGAGGAGCTTCCTAAAGAGCAGAATGGCCACTGGTCAGCCTGGACTTCAGCTCCATGGGGCAGGGAGCTGACCCCAATACAACCCTGCGACACTCCACCCTGGACGGTGTCATGATCAGGTGCAAGGGGACTCCTAGGGCTCAGGGGAAGAGCAAGGGGCTGTTAGCCGTGGCCTGCCTGCGGTGGGTTGCTGTAGTGACCACAGCTTGTTCCCACCCAAAGGGGTTGGGGTGGTAGAAATGTCGTCTGGGCCCTGCTGCTCAGGCTGTGTCCTGTGGGCTCTGGCTGGAATTCGCCTGTCCAAAGGAAGAAGTCTGAGCATAGCGTCTTCTCAGAAGGGGATGGGTTATGAGGAGTACCCTTTTCGGTGGACTGAGGTCCTGCCCGACCCTGACCAGGTAGGAAAGGGAGATGTGGCAGGGACGCTGCACAGTCCCTGCTGACCTCACACCCTCCGTCCCAGCTTGTTGGGCTGACATCCTCTGCCGGTTGGACAGGGCAGACCCACCGCAGTGACCTGGGGAGCCCACGGGTGTCCTCTGCCCCCCAGACAAATGCTGACCCATGAGAGGCCAGGAGAGGGTCAGGCCTCTGTTCAGGGAAAGGCAGCAGAAGGTGGGCTCCCCAGCCTAGGAGGGGGGCAGTTGACACCCAAGTCTGTGCCTGAGGATGCAGCGGTTGAGTCTGTGAGGCTCCTTTCCCAATGTCACTAGGAGTGTCTGCCAGGTGAACTGGACCTCCGCCCGGTGCCCACTGGGAATTTCCACATGGGGCCGCTTAGTCCCAGTGGGGACTGAAAGAGGCGGGGGTGGGGGGGTGGGGGGGCAGGATGGGGACCAGGCCTGCATCCTGGGGCTAAAGAAGAAGCTGCACAGGGAGCAGGGTGGGCCGGCCGCAGGGCAGGGCAGGGCCGACCCTGGGAAGGGACCCCAGAGCCAACAGGCAGAGGCCAGCCTGGGTGGGCGCAGAGGTCTCAGCATCTTGACACCAGGCCCTTGCAGTGGCGGGTGTTGCCCACGGCAGGAAGGAGGAGCCTGGGTCTGAACAGAGGAATGGGTGGTTCCTGAGCAGCACACGGCGAGTCAGGCCCGCAGTGGGTCTGCAGCAATGGGCAATGGGGGTCCCTGGCACCCCAACTCTTACTGGCCTTCAAGGTGAAGCTGAGATTCCTTTGCAGAAGGACTGAGCTCCACACACCAGAGGACAAATCTCCCTGGTCTCAGAGCCCTGCGCCCTTTTTCTTGTTACCCTACTTTGTGAATTTGGGTTAGAGAGTCCATCACAAGCTTGCAAAAGTACTGTTGGAAATGCTCCTCCAGGCTGGAGATCACACCAGCAGCCTCGGGCCAGCCGCGCAGCATGGGGATGACCTCCAACCACGTCTTGACGAAAGCCGAAAACTCCCGCCTATGCCAAAAGCACATGTTCGTGCGGCTGGCTTTCTCCTGTGCTATAAAAATCCTGACCCTGCTTTAGTCTGGGGGCTACCTGGCTCTTCTGTACTCTCTGATGTCCGTCGAATGAATAGGGTGTTTCATATCTATTTCAGTCACCTACACAACTTCCTTTTGATACCCAGTACTGACCCAAAGACGCACCTGGAATGCTGCTTGGTTGCTGGCCCCTCAGCCAGTGTTTGTGTCCGGTGGCGGATGGCCGAGGCCGGGAGGGGGCCAGGACACCCTCCCTCCACCACGGCTCAGAGCGGGATCTAACAGTGCTTTATTCTGAACACCGCTACACAGGACAGGGAGCTCGAGCACAGCTGCCGTGGGAGTTAGACAAGCACCCCGGGGTGTTGACGAGTCCTCAGCTGCCTTAGAAGGCTTCTGCAAAGACGGGGCTGAGGAAGGACAGCGGCAGGAGAAGGGAATCGGAACGCCCCCGGGTGGTGCTGCGTGGGGCCTCCACACACCCCCAGAGGAGCTTGCAGGCCAGAGCCTGCCTCACCGTCCCTGACTCTACAGAACTGCTGACTCAAATTCCAGGCCTGGGGTGCTGCAGGAAGACCCGCTGCAGTCCCTCTTGGGACCCCTCCCATCCTAGGCCTTATCCAGGTGCTGGGGAGGGCAGGGGCCACAGTGACACCCATCAACCTGTCCTCCTGACTCACGGCTAGCACTAGTGCCGGTGCCCAGGCCAGTCTGGAGCGTGACCCCTCCCCGGAGTACTCCGTGGTGGCTGCTGGGGTCACAGCCTCATGTTCTCCTTCCTCTTCCCAGGCCGCAGCAGTCCGTGATGCAGGGACATCTCCCTTTGTGTGTTTCCCAGTGCCACTGCTCTCAGGAGCTCACGCCCTCCGGTGCGAAGCCCACACCACCTCTCCCGCTCATGTCACAGGTCTCAGCTGGGCAGTGGTGGCGGCTTCCTGTTGCCACCACAGAGACCTGAGTGACCAGCGAGAGCAAGGAGAGGGTCTCCTGGGCTGAGGTTGCCAGGCCAGCGGCCGGGGGACCTGCAGAGCATCGGGACAGGTGGGGCAGACGCGTGCAGCCAGGAAGGGTGAGAAGCCGGGGTTGGACCAGGCTCGCTGTCCCACTCAATGAAAGCCTCCCCTGCATCCAACCTCCTAACACCCTCCCAGAAGTCCATTCTGGGGACCCAGTCTCAGCACTTCAGCGTTGCAGTAGCGATGGAGACTGGGCCCTGTTTACCTCGACTTGGGAACCGCAGGGGTCCCCGTTCTCCCCCCAGGTGCACCACTAGGTATTCTCCCGGTGATAGCAACTGCAGTGTTCCTAACAGGAGGTCAGATGTGAGAGGAGAGGGTTTCCTTTCAGTGAGGGAGGCAGGCGGGGCTGCTGTACACACAGCTGCAGGGGCAGCAGGCAGCAGGTGCCAGGCTTACGCAGGCGAGGGTAGGCTGAGGAGGCGTCTGTGCAGCCAGGGTCCTTTAGGGTCAGGCACGGAGGAGAGGGCAGGAAGCAGGGTTGGTGGAGCAGAGCTAGCTGGGCGGTGCCTTGCCTTCGAGCCCCACCAGTCACAGGCAGAGTCCAGCACCCTGCTGTGTGCTCAGCATCGGCCTGCAGCAGCGACGAACTCTTACCCCACAACACATTTTATCCAAAAGGTGCCTTTGGAGGCCGCCCGTGGAATCTGTGTCAACGCCCACCTGAAGCCTGCAGGAGGCTGGGTGTGAGGAACCCCCGCTGGCCTCGCTGTGGTGGGAGCAGTCGCCAGGGAGGACCCACAACTCGGGTGGCCCGGCTCACTAGCATCCTTGTGAGCAGCATCAAACCGTTGGGATGCTCAAAATAATAACGGTGCGAAAGCAAAGCAGGATAATGAGATGAACTGGCAATGAGTGTTTTGCCCTGGCGTATCCAGAAGGCGAGGTGAGGAACTGCATTCACTGTCGCTTCCCTCCCAGCGGGGCTGGCAAAGTGTCAGGCAAGCGGGCGGGGCATTCCCAGCCACCCCAGAAGTACTAGGGCCGGCGCAAGCATGTGGGATGTGGGTGGGCACACCCCCACAGGGACCGAGGAACACGCCACCCGTGTCTGTCCTTGCTGCATCTTGAGCTGTCCCCTGGGGCCCCAGGGCCTGGCACGGACACCCTCCATCGAGCCTTGGTGGATGAGGAGGTGGGGACATTGCTGAGTGCACAGGATGCCTGCAACATAATTGCGTCTATTGTTTAGAGAGGGATCGGAGCCTTCTGATATGCATATTTTTCATATCTCTGTAAACACAGAAAGTATCTGGATCGTTGTGTGCCAAACTGTCACTTCTGAGGAGCAGACTGGGAAGGAGAGAAGGGATATTCTGCTGCAGAAAGAGATCAGGCCCTGGGAGGCCAGGTGTCCAGGGGCCGCGGGACGGGGCAAGCGAAATGGGGAGCTCCCCGGCGGCGCAGACATGGGCTTAGGGGTGTGGAGTGTCCTCAGCCATCCTCAGGAGGGGCGGCACAGGCCAAGCAGGAAGTGCTGCCACCTTACAGGGTCACACCTGGGTGTCCCTGTCTTTGGTCCCTGTGGGCATTTTCTAAGCTGTCTACCACAGGGGTTTTTACTTTCATTGTATAGAGACTCACATTCATTTTGAGAGAAAATAGGAAACAGAAGCGTTGGCTAAGCTCAGCTTTGTTGGCATCAGGACCTGTGCCTGATGGCTGTAACCGCCTGGACTCTGCACCTGAGATACAAGTTCTCCTGGAGCAGAGGGTCCTTGGCCTGTGTGGCTGATGCCCACAGGAATAGAGCTCTAGAACCCAGGGCTCCCAGCCTGCCCTCCTGTGGGTCCTTGGCTACACACACACACACACACACACACCCCGTGGCCAAGGCTCCCGTGCCTTGGTGCTGTGTCCCACTCCATCTCCAGGCAAGGTGACCCTGACCCAAAATACCACCTCCCGCAGCCTGAGGACTTAACTTCAAAACATAAGCCAACGAGTTTTAAATAAGCAGGCAAATGTCACAGAAATGGGGTTCTGTGCGGGTGCTCATGAAGGGGAGATGTGTGTCCTGGAAGGGAGTGTGGTGAGATCAAAGCCACTGTCAGATATGTGGTGACAGGCTGCTGGCCAGGGGGCTCTCTGCACGGCTTTGCGGGTGGCGGGCGGGGCACACAGGGTGGGGGTAGGCAGACACTCCTGCCACGTGTCAGCTTCTGAGCGAAAGGGGGCCACGTGGTGGCGAGGCCCTAGAATAAATGGGGGTCACTTTTGAGGCGTGAGTTCCAATGTCACATAATAACCACCAGGCATTTCTTCCAAGCCAGTCTAGGCTGGCAAGCAGTAAGATCAGGTCCTACAGGCCAAAGGGTCCAACCTCCTGTCTGGGGCCCTCCATGCCGGGAGATGGTGGGGTTCCTGAGGAAAGCAGAGGTATCCCCTCAGAGCCCAAACCCGCCACAGGTGGGAGGGCCCTAGAGTTCCCTTGTGCAAGCAGACAGGCAGCTTCCCGAAGGTCAGGGAGTCGTTCTCCCAGGGCTTTGCTGAAGGCCCTGGCCTCCGAGAAAGACTTCCATATTTTTATTTAACTAAGTAGAAATTTAAAAGAGTGAGATCTGTTAAAATGGAACAAGATTATGTATTGAAGTAGCAACTTCACTGGCAAAGAGAGGGAGCAAGTGTTGAGCAAAAGTGCACCGGCAGGGACGCTAACGAACACCAAGAGAGGTCAGTGCAAGGTGCTGTCAGTGTCTAGTGAAGAGGTGCAGTTCACTCACAGGCAGCCGCCCTGCTGCCCGCTGCATATTTCCAGTTGGTCCTCCACCCCCGGGGCGTGCGACAGGGTTGCATTTCTTGGCCTGTTCTGGTTGGACGAGATCATGCGGCCTATTCCGGCCAATCAGCTGCAAGCAAAGCGGCAGATGCCCATCCCAGTCCAGGCTTTCATTACCACTGCCAGCCCCTCCAGGGCTCTCTCCTCTCCCTGCCACGCTGAAGGCCATGTGGTTGCTCTGTGGCCTCAATCTGGAAATTACCCAAGTGATGACACAGCATGGTAGAGTCGCCACAAGTTAGTGAAAAATAAGCAGCAAGCCTTGGGGTTGTTACTTACTGTAGCACAGCCTGGCCCATCCTGCCTATTGGGAAGGAAACCGCCACCTCGTTCAGTGATAAACGCCACTGTTGGACAGAGGCAGAGCTGTGGCGTGTCGTGCAGGTGCACTGAAAAGCAGCTGCACGCATCACGCTCAGCCGGGACCGGGTTCGTGTGCCCGAAGTGGAAATCCTGTCGCCTCGTCTCCCAGTGTTGCTGAGAAGTGAGCCGTGAAGCTGTGCACGGCTGGCCGTGTGTGGACAGCAGCTTCTGCATGGACTGAAGAGTCCTGTGTCATATCATCTAAAAAGCCGACCTCCCAAGCAATCCTTAGATCTGTCCAAATATACCTTTGCGCTTTTTTATCTGTAGTTTTTCTTTCGCCGCAGCTCCTGCTTTCAGAGTGTATACCTGGCAAACTCTTCAAGCACGGACTCTAAGTTTGTGGGTTTCTTCCACGCTTTGCCCGTTTCGGCACGGGCTCTCCTTGTCCTGTGGCTCTCAGAGCGGTTTCTGACAAGGAGAGGCATGGTAGCACACACCATCTTCATAATGTCAGCTACTGTACCAGCTGAGGCAGGAGGACGGCAGGCTTGAGAGGCCAGCCTCGGCAACTCAGTGAGACCCCCGCCCCCACCTTGAAGTCAGAAGAGTGAGGAATGTAGCGGGGAGGTCAGTACGCCAAGGTCAAGCTTCAGAGCCGTCAAAAGAGCAGGGCTGCTCTTGTGTTTTACTGGTATTTTAAAAAATGAGGTAAACTTGCCGCCTACTTCTAGATGGTGTGCGAACTCCTGCCAAATCCTGTTTTAACTCTAGCATCTTAGAACCGTGGTAGCGTTTGATCTCTACTTTTGATTTCAAAATTGTCTACAGTGATTATGTAGCATTAGCACTGAGTAAAAAGTTAGCTGTCACTCATTTTCTTGGGCTACAATGCTACAGTTCCAAAAAGACGCAGAGAAGGGCCAGCGAGATAGCTCAGCTGACTAAGCACCTATTTAGGCAAGTGTAGGGACCGCAGTTTGACCCCTGGCACCACACGCCATGCTGGCCCTGTTGCCCAGCACACTGAACCAACCACTGAGACTGGGCATGGTGGTGCATGCCTGTAATCTCATCACCAGGGTGGCTGAAAACAGGAGGATCACCATGAGTCCTAGCTGCATAGTGAGACCCTGTACCAAATACATTGGAAAAAAAAAATACTGAGATAATTCTAGCTTTCACATTTTGAGAACTGCTCTCTTAAATATGTTCTTCAAAATGAAGCTTTCCTTTTGTTTCTTTCTTTTATTTTTTTGTCTTTTTGAGACAGGGTCTCACTATGCAGTTCAGGCTGGCCTTGAGCTCACTTTTGTAGCCCAGGCTGGTCTTGAACTCACACCAATCCTCCTGCCTCAGCCTCCCGAGTGCTGGGATTACAGGCGTGCACCACCACGCCCAGCTCGAAGCTTTCCTTTTCTAAGTTTCGGTTGGCATCATCTAAACCCCAGAAGCTGAAGGGAGCTCCGGCCCGATGCAGGAGCATTTGGGCGTCTTCAGGGTATCGTAGAGTGAGATTGAATTCAGAGGCCAGTGGCTTCTGCAGCCCTGTCTCCTGAGGAGGAGGAGGAGCCCCAGGGCCAGCCTGGGCTCGGCAGAGTGCTGGGTGGGATGACCCCTGGAAGTCAGCTTCTAACAGCATCTTCATCCTTTTAAGGATGCGTGTTCTATTTCTAGTTGGACTGTTTTCATCTTTCTTTCTGGAATGAGTTGATTTTTAATAAAATGTTTCATTCACTATGTAAAAATTCATGTGGTATTTTTCTTTCACTTGTTCACAAAGTAGCTTGTACTAAAGTTTTCCTGACACTGAATCCTGTTTTTTAGCTAGGATGAATCCTATTTTTAATATGTTGCTTAATTTAACTTGCATCCCCTGAGTTATCATCTTTATAAAATGAGTAAGGCTTCTAGTGTTTTTCTTTTGTTCTCTTTTTTCTTTGGTTTGGTAGCAAGATTATGCTATGTTGCAGAGTATATTGAGATGGTTTCCATATTTTTACTTGATTAAGTAAAATAGATATGTTAAGTAATATGGGAATTTTATTTTATTTATTTATTTTTTATGGCTGGCTCAGCCCACATGGGGGGCAACTGGCATGGTGTGCAGTTCTGGGGGTCGAACCGTGGTCGCTGCACACTTGCCTAAGCCTGCCTAAGCAGACGCTTTAGACCACTGAGCTATCTCGCTGGCCTAATATGGGAATTTTAAAATCCTTAAAAACCCGGAGAATTTCCCAGAACTGTGTGAGCTTCGTGACCTTTTGACATAGACATTAGAACACCTGATCCGCTGATTCTACATTATTGCTTTCTTAACTTTCCCAATTATTTGTTAATTCGATTTTTTGATTCCTAATAAGTCAGGTGCTTTTCTCTCTAATGTTCAAATTCGCTTTAATGTTCTATGATGCCCTTTAATTTTATTAGACTCCATCCTGGAGGCTGTTTAATATCTACTTTGGCTGTATCTTGATTGAACTTGTATCATTTCTTCATGCTCAGGAAGAGAGAAAAGAATAAGAAAGAAGAAAGAAAGAAAAAAGAAAGAAAGAAAATTAAAGAGAAGGAAAAGAAATACTAAGGCCCCATTGGCTTGGTTTCTGGTTTATATTTATTATTTACTTACTTTGGGATTATGTGGATGCTTTTTTAAAATCCTGAAACTTGGTTCAAGATATCTTAAAAATACCACCTTTTCTAGTAAGTCATTAGGGTTATAATTCTTTCAGTATGACACTCGATGCATCCCACAGATTTTTATATATAGGGTCTCTTGTCATTCATTTCTAATTAGTCCATAAATTTAGTTGGACTTTTTTTCTCTGTAATTCAAGTCTTTTGGAAAGACTATTTTTATCCCAACTGAATGAAGTTTTTGAGGAGCTTAAATTCAGTTTCCTTTTTTGCCATCATTTATTGGTTACTAAATTTTCCTGCAGATATTTTTCAGAAAAAGTTAAGATTTGCTTTTAGAGCTAAAATGAGCTGCTATTTATATGTGCATGTACATGTGCATGTGTGTGTATGTATATCCGTGTGTGTGTGTGTGTGTGTGTGTGTGTGTGTGTGTGTGACAGAGAGAGACAGAGACTGAGAGGCAGAGGCAGAGATTCACGGCGATTTAAAAGCACGTCTCCCAGTTGGCTTTCTCAGATGACAGTTATGGCAAGCTTAGTCACTGTGTTATACAGATCCCAAAGTCTTACTTTTTATTTGCCTGTTGATATCCAATAAGGACGAGTTAATCTCTGTATTGATTAACTGTGGCTGTAAAGCAAAACCCCTCAGACCTGATGATTTATAACAGCAGCCATTGATCATGGTGTGCGCATCTGCGTCAGCTGGGGTTCCGTTGAACAGGGCGGGCTCGGCTGAGTGCTTCTGACCCCAGCTGTGGTGGCCAACGTGGCTCTGTGACTCTGCTGCTGTGGGCTCAGCTGGGTGGCTGCAGTGACTCTGGTCCCCACTGCAACTCTGTGCTTAGCTGGTGGGGCCCACTGCACAGACAGCAGGACTCACCGCCCTCGCTAGGGCACTCAGAATCAGAAGAGCATCAGCCAGCCCAGGGATCCCGCCCTGGCAGCCCCGTGAGCTTCCTGAGCCATGCCCCTCTCTCCAAAGGCCCATGTGGTGGGCTGACGGCAGCAGTGACCCCCAGAAGGTCTGCCCATGCCCTACCCCACGGTGGTGCATGTGGCCTCATTTGGAAGCAGTGTCTTCGGAGGAACCCTGGATACAGCATAGCCCAAAGCCCAGGGACTGGCGTCCTTGCAAGGGACAGCACAGGAGGAGACCCAGGGCCCCCTGGGGGAGAGACGACACCGCTGCATCTGCCCTCTCTAGAAGCCAGCTCTGCTGTGGCCTCGTGTGGCACCTCCAGACCTGTGGCATAGTCACCCAACCCTGTTGGAGCCACCAACTTGTATAGTTGGGCAGTGCTTTAGTCCCTTCGGGGTGCTGGAGATTTCCTACAGGCTGGGTGGCTCACAGGCAAGGGGAATTTATTCCTAACAGTTGTGGGCGCGGAGCCTGGGAGGGCTCTGGTAGGGCCTCCTCCCAGTGCCCAGCTGGCCTCTCCCTGTCTCGTGTGGCCAAGGGCACCACTGTCGCTCCCAATGGACCCACATGCACGCTGCTCTCACTCATGGTCTCTCCTGATCCTGCTGACACGTTGCAGGAAATGCCCTCAGCTTGCAAGTGATTGCTTACCACAGGGCTACGCCAGGATTGAATTCTGGTTATTGGCTGGGTGCCACAGAGAGTGGCGGGAGCGAATCCTGCATGGCTTACATATCTTTGGGGCTGCAAGTCCAGTGAGGTCAAGGCGGCTCTGGCCAGGATAAGCAGTTCTGCTCGGGTTGTTTTTGCTAACCATAAGAGTTTAGAGGAAGGTGGGAGCTCATGCTTTTTTGATTTAGCTACCAAAATATTCCCACACCAGGCCTTGTAGACGCTCCTCAACTGTGAGCTCGGTCATTTCTTCTTCCCTGCAGTGCTGCCTGATAAACAGGTGGTGGGGCTGATTTTCAGCCCACTCCAACTTGTGACCACGGCAGAGGCTGCCACAGAAGTGGTGGAAGTGCAGACGGCAGGTCCCACCCACTAGGAAGAGGAGCAGCGAGTGGGAGAGGGTGCATGCAGGGCTCCTTTGGTCCCGGCAGCTTTATATTTATCAATCCGGGACCGGCTGGATGGTTGGAATCACCACGGAGCTCATGATCTGCAGTCATGATGTCTCTGTGGGTTCCCTGTCATTGGGGACTTTGCCTCTAAATAAGTACTGAAATACGAAAGATGCACTTGGGGCCGGCCAGATGGCTCAGTGTATTAAAGCGCCTGCAAAAAGGTTCAGGGGCTAGAGGATCGATCCCCAGGCCTGCTGTGCTGGCCCCACCCTCGGGGTGCGCTGAGACAGCAATTGAGACTGGGTGTGGTGGTATATGCCTGTAATCCCACCTCTTGGGAGGCTGTAAACAGGTGGATTACTATGAGTCCATCTAGTAGTGAGACCCTGAATACACTGTAGACCCTTCCCTAAATACAAAAAAAGAAAAAGAAAAAGAAAAAGAAAGAAAGAAAGAAAGAAAGAAAGAAAGAAAGAAAGAAAGAAAGAAAGATGTAAGCATCCTTAAGGACTTCTGGCTTTAAAGTATCCTGCAAGTTCACTTCCCTGAGCCAGGCATTTCTTTTTCTAGGTCTCTAGTGCTGCTGTACACAGCCAGACTGGGCCCCATCCATTGTCATTGATGTTATTTCCCCAGCAATTATGTGATGCTCCTGTGCTAGTGTCCTAGGACACTGCCTTCCAATGGGCCCTTCAGGTGAGGATCGGGGGAGCACCTTGTTTGTGAGATGCAGGGTCCACCTAAGGGAGCGGGGAGGCAGTCTGCAGAGGGAGGGGTACCTACAATAGGGGGGCTGGGGAGCTCGGCTGCTTCAGCCTGGCCTCACGGTGATGTCGTAGAGGGACGCAGAAGGACCATCACTGATGTCTGCCAAGCTTTCTGCCTCTCTTTTACTCCAGTGCTTCAGCAAGAGGCATTTTAGACCCACACTCGGCAACCCGAGAGGCTTTCTCTAGGCTCTCTACTCCTGACTGGAGATAGTCTGATGCCAGGGACTGGGTGACAGGACAGACTGAGGAGACAGTGACAGAGGCCAGGAGACCTGGTTGGACCTACTCAGTGCAGCCTGTACGTCCCCGGAAGCTAACACAGGTGTGTGTGGTGGTGACCCCCAGGGCTCCCTGTTCGTGGCCCCAAGGGCAGCACTGGGAAGCACTTCCCAGGCGCTGCCACAGAGGCAACAGCGGAGCCACAGGTCTCCGTCTGGGTCCCCTCCTGCTCTGCCTCACTGCTCTGGTTCCCTGCTGCTCCTAAGGAAGAACTCTGCATGCTCGCATCGCCTCTGGCTTGGGCTAGGAGCAACAAGCAGCACAGAACCGTTAGGTGGGGCGTTAGGCCAGTGCGCATGACGAAGGGCAGAGAGGCAATGTGGCTGGTGTCTTCTCAGAGGTAGGGGGGAGAGGCCACTTCAGCTATGCAACATGGCAAAAAGCTCAACACAGAACAAAGCGGGGGCATAGTGACACCTGGTCTCAGGCTTCTTTCGCTTTCCAGTCCAATCTTTGGGTGCACAGAGAGCCCGCCTGAACTTAGTTCCCAGAAGTTGGGTTGTGGCCCCCACAAGAACTGGTTTGGTCTGCGGGAGCTGAGCAGCTGGACAGGCATTGAGCAGCGGGACAGGAGCTTTTCCCTCCTGGGTCAGGTGGGGGCCCGAGGCCCTGCCAGAAGGGTTACTTAGTGTAGTGTGTGGTGGGGAGGGGGCAGCAGAGACCACAGGGCTCCAGGGAAGGCAGCAAGGCATGAAACTTACTGCGCCTGGCGCAGGCAGGCAGAGAATGGGTAGAACTGTCTTCTCAGAACAAAGAGAAGTGGGTCGCTTTGATAAGGGCGGAGAGGGGGTAGGGACATCAGCTGGGAAGGCTCTAATAAGAGTCCCTCATCAAGCTTCTCCGGCTGCCTGCACCTCAGGGGGCAGAGTCTTTAAAGTGTTCGATGTACACTGTCCCTTATTCCTGGATGTCCCAAGACCTGCCAAACTCATTGTCCTGCCTTCTGTCCTGCCACAGCTTGGGTGCTGAGCTGAGCTCCCTGCAGAGGGCAGGGCTTTTGCAGAGTGGGTGCTGGGGGAGTCAGCCGGATTCACCTTACACTTAGATAACAAACCAAAGCGTGGACAGAAATCTGCTGTAAAGGCCAGGCTCGGAGGTTTCTTCTGGGAAGAAGGACTACGCTGGTTGCTCGACTCCCACCAGGCCCTCTAGCATCTGCCCACCAGGCCCTCCAGCATCTGCCCACC
>PVJA010008674.1:35681-63758 GCA_004027025.1 Myocastor coypus
CAGCATCTGCCCACCTGGCCCTCCAGTGTCTGCCCACCTGGCCCTCCAGTGTCTGCCCACCTGGCCCTCCAGCGTCTGCCCACCTGGCCCTCCAGTATCTGCCCATCAGACCTTCTGGCATCTGCCCACCTTTGCTCCTTTCCCTTTCAGGCAGTTCTGTTGAATCAGGGCCAGCTTGAGAGCCAGTCTTATTCTGTTTTTATCTACAAATACTCCACATCCCAGCACCAGGGATGAGAAATTCCACAAGTCTTATATCTTTGGAGTATAGAAGCCATCGAGTAACAGAGTCAAACCCATTAACTTTTTTTCTTTATGATGTCTATGGTTGAGCTTCTCCCTAAAAGAAGTCTTCTTCATTCTAAGCTTAGGAATCAACATTTTATGCTCCAACTCTGCCTTTAAACAGCCAAGTCACCTGTGATGTTTTTGGTGTATGGAATGAGGTCCACACCCCACCTTACATCGTCTCTTCTCGGAGGCAACTGTTCTCAGACTGCTTACTAAAAGGTCCACTTTCCCCCCTCACCCTGAAAGCCGTATCTGGCCCAGGGTGGGGTTCTGGGGCGTCGGAGGGAATGCCCGGCCAGCGTTGCCCTGCAGAGGCCGACTCCATGCACATTGGAGCCACCAAGGAGCTGAGGACATGGTTGTTCCTTCCCTTTGTCTGTGCACACACACAACCTAAACCAGGGAGACACCCTGGTGAACCCGCATCACCACTCCTAAGACCCCAGAATCTCTGCCTTACATCAGGCTCACGCGTGCTGAGTGCTTGGTGGCTTCATGAATATTCCCACGCATTGTGCATCCCGTAGGGTCCCACTGAGCACCTGGCCCTCGGAGCCCTCGAAGTTCTGCCCTGCTCCTCTTTGGCCCCAGCACTGATCCTGTCTCTCTCCTTCCATTGTCTTCTAAAGGCAGAGCAGGTTTGGAGGGGTGGGGAGCTGCTGAGCTGTCTCCAAAGTGGCTGTGCCACTCTGCATGGTCACCAGGACAACAGGAGTCTCCGTAGCTTTGTGTCTGGGTCTACACTCAGCGACTTCAGTCTTCTAGGTTTGGGCCATGCTGGTAGCGCGGTGATCAGTGATCTCATTACTGTCATTTGCATTTCCATGGGACATAGCAAGGGAGCAGCTTTCCCTGAGTCCCTTATGGGGTCTTTCCAGGAGGGCCTTTGCTCAGACCCTGGTTGTTTGCCCGCTTATTTGGATTTTAAGACAGTCCTTCTCCAGATGGGGCCTTTGCAAGTGTTTCCTTCTTGTCCAAGGTCTCCCTTCCCATTGGCATGCTGGCCTGAGATTCCAAGGGTCCCCTGACAGCCAGGGAAGCAGGGGAGGAGACACCCAGTGCTGGGCTTGGGTGGTCAGACCACTGAGGCTCCGAGATGGACTGGCTGCTGGGTGGAGTGCGTCTGCTGATTGGTCCAGGCTGACCAGACCTGGCCAGGCCCAGGAGAGGAGAGCTGGGGGCTTGGGTGCTATGTTTCGGTTGCTTAGGAGACGCTGCATCCGAGATTCTCAGATGTGGGGCCCCGGCGGGGAAGGCTTGGTCCCAGTGGTCTATGGAGTGGGGTCCGCTGGAGATACAGGGCTGCTGTGGTGTCCCGAATAGGAAACAGTCCCCACCCACTCCTTCCTCCTCCTTTCCCCTCATGGCCCTGTCACGGTGTCCTCGGCTGCCCAGGCCCAGGGCAGGGCTCATCAGCAGCGCACTGAGCCCCTCGGCTGTGAGCCAGGAAACCCTTCCTCCCGGGAGCAGGTGCCTCCTGTGCGTCCTTGCAGCAGCAGGAAGTTGAAGCAGATGAGGTACAGGGCAGCAGGGTCCCCGAGGGCTGTCACCCTTAGGGAGAGCTGGGCACGGTCCACATGTAGGCAGCTTGGTGGCCACAGTGGTGGGCGCAGCAGAGAAGGGGGTGACCGCTGATGCCTGGCTCCTTTTTTCCCTGTGAGAAATGAATGCCACATTTTAGTTGGCTCAGGCCTTCTCAGCTGGAATGACGGAAGCAGTGGAAGCGGGTGCCTGCGCCCAGTCATACCCTGGAAAGAGGTGTGCGAGTCTGCACCACCTTTGAGTCCCTGGGATGCAGCTGTGAGCACAGGAGCAGAAGCAGCCACTTTGGATGATGGGACAGAAGAAGACAATGAAAAAGTTCTAGCATGGCAAAAATAAAGAAAAAAGAATACTACATGAAATGTCCGTATATTCACCGTCCACATTTAACATTTGTTAGTATCTTGCCCTATTTTCTTTATTTTTTGCTAACATAGTTTAAGGAAAATTATACAACATGCCATAAGGACTACCCACTGCTTTTATTTTATGTTCTAAGTCTCTTTTCCCCTGAAGAGCCCCCTCCCCTCTTCCCATTCTTGCGTGACATCAGACACCATCTCCTGCGCCTCCCTGTTGGGACTAGAGGCTCAGTCTAAATCCAGGTGATGTTCAAGTTGTGAGTTGAGTATAAATTGCTTTCAAAAGCAGTGGAAGTACACACGAAAGATAAACAGATGTTAGCATCTTTAATCTAAAACCTAAATCCCAGAGTTATACTCTGGGGGAGAAAACTACTTGTGGAGATCTTAAGCTCTTCTGTGTCTCAGGCAAAGATGGAGAGGCTCAGAAGGCCTTCCCTCCAGCTCCGCCCTTCTTTCCTGTCCCTGAGGGGGCAGCGGCGGCACAGCATGGGTGGCCCCCAGCCTCCCGGGTCAGTGAGGACCCCCACGCCCAGTGCCTCCTGCAGGTCCAGGGCTGGAATCACTTTCCAGCCCTTGTGCCCTTAATTCCCAATGGAGCTGCTCTGTGGCCTTCTGCAAGGTAAACAGGACTGCTTCCAGGCGGTGCATATTGACCAGCTGCGGCCCGAAATGCTGAAGGGAACCAAGCGAGGGAAGACGTGTTTGTTCAGTGGGAGAATCAGAGCCATCAAGTTTTATTGCCTGGGAGGAGACGTGCAGGGGAAATGGAGCAGGGTTTACTTGGATGTGTAAATAACGCCAGTATTAATGAGGCCTCCTGCTATCACCGGGCCTCAAAGTGTGTCCTAGTGCTGATTTACTTCGGGTCAGTGGGGGACTGTGTTCTTGCCACTGCCAGTCCCAGTGGAGCTGGCGCCCAGAACCAGATGTGAGGGGTGGGGACAGGTCGGGGACAAACCCGTGTCACGCTGCTGCCATGCTCCCCCAAACACCCACCCCCTGAGATCTCAGCACCAGCAGAGCCTGTGGAGTTAGGTTCAGGAGATTTGAATTTTTCCTCCAGGAGAACTCGTCAAAGGAGTTCCACATAAAACATTTAAAATTTGCTCCCCATTTTCTGGGGCTTGAATGTAGGGCCTTCACACTGGGCTACACCTCCAGCCCTTTTCACTTTTGTTAGTGAGTGGAAGGCGGCCCCTGGCAGGGTCCCTGCTTTGTTCAGACAGCAGCTAGCCAGGTCCCTCAGTTGCCTGGGCTGGGCTCCAACTCACCCTCCTGCCTCAGCCCCAGAGTGCTGGGATGGCCAGCGTACGCCCAGGGCCAGACCGTCTTCCTGAGTCAGGCGAGAAGGCATCTGTAGTCTGTTCCTCTCCTGTGGCTGCTTCAACTCAGAAAGAGAAAATTTTGTCTTCCTAAAAAGCAGAGGCCCGGGGAGCACGTCACCATTCCTGCTAGTGACCCACCGTTGTTCAGAGACGGACCAGTCTCCCGTGTCCTCGGGCTTCCGTGGAAATGTTGTCTCTTCGCTTCCGCCCCTGCCATGGCAAGGCGTCCAGCACGGTCTGCGTGTCCCTGTACCACGTCTCATGCCCTCCTCCCTCTGCCCCCCACCCAGGCGCTCTCCCTCCAGCTGGCTCCTCCTGGACAAATCCCTCACCGCAGAGCCAGCATCTGGCCTGCTTCTCTTGGGGGGCGCGGGAGGGCAGCCTCTGCAGACTTAGAGCTGGGATCAGAGGGCCTGCGCTCCTACCTGGATGCTTCCCCCAAACTAGAAGCACCTGCTCTAGAGGCAGCACTCCGTGCTCTTAACCAGCTTTAGGGTGCTTGGCAGCCCCAAGAAGTAGAAACAAATCCCTGGAGACAGAGCTACAGGAGGTGTCGCCCTGCTCTGCGCCCCCGGGGCCTTCACTGTCAGCAGTGCTGGGGAGTGCGCTCCATGCGGCTGCCTCCGTTCACGCACAGCGGGGCGCTGTAACAGGGCATGAGACCATCATGGCGCCTGCACGGGCCGGGCCAGGGCCTCCCGCATCCAGAGCTGGGCCTGCACTGCACAGGGGTTCCAGAGGACTCTCCGCTCTGCAGAATCCCAGCTGTGCTGCCCTCCACGTCAGCCCCCGGGCAGCCCTGCCCCTCCATCCCCTTCACGGAGAGAGAGGCAGAGAGAGATGGGGCTCTTCCTGACCACGAGAAAGGAAATGTCCTCCTTTACCCGCCCGCATCAACAAGGCGGGGTGGAGCTGTCAGAAGTCCACCTGGCTCAAGCAAGAATTCGCTGACCGCTGTGGCTAGGAAATCCAGCTTGCGGGTTTCCCGCAGGCACAGGTGGACCCGGGAGTCAAGCGGTGCCATCCAGCCTTACCCTCCTTCCTCTCGGAGCCCTCAGCCCTCTGTCCAGGGTGCTTTCCCAGGTCAACCCTTGCCTTTTACTAGAGAGAGAACCACAAGCATCCCTGTGGCTCTGCTGGCTTAAGGTACAGAAAAGGCAGTTCCCTCTCTGTCCAATCTCACCGAGGCCAGCTTAGGCTGGCTCGGCTAGGAGCAGACTTGCAGACCTGCGGCGACCACTGTGGGGAGAATGAGTCCCTCTCATCTCAGGGGTGCCACACCTGGGCCACCACCACTGCTGTGGGCCACTACTGGAGGGCCAGCAGTGGGCGGAGCCCTTAGGGCTGGTTTCCTGGCGTAGCAGTCAGGACGGTGCTGGGCAGGAGGGCTGCAGAGGGGGAGCAGAAGAGCTGGCATGCAGGAGGACTGTGTTCCAGGAGGGACACCCAGTGCCACCCGCAGTCACCTGCACTGTTGCCGAGATTTCTGCTCTCTCCTGAACCTCTGTGGTTCTTGTCACCCAGGAAATGGAGCTGCTCCAGCTCTGGGCCCAGGTCAGCCCTGCCTCTGCCTCCGCCTCTGCCTCTGGGAGCTATCTCCCTGCCACAGCGGGTGGAAAGGAGGCCAGGAAACTGCCCTCATCTGCACAGGGCAGTCACGTGCCCGAGCTAATTTATTCCAAGTAGAGGAAAATGCGACCTGCAGGGAGAGGGGCAGTGCTTGCTGCTGAGTGAAATATCAACATCCTCACGCTGACCTGGAAGCCGAGCCTCGTGGACAGAGGTTCAAGGCGGAGCAGGGTGCCACACAGCTTTCCTCACGGGCCCAAGACCTCAGTTCTCAGGAAGGCCGACCCCAAGCTTCTCCCCACCACACGCTCCTAGCGACCCTGTGACCCACGGCAGTAACGTGGCCAGAGCCTTCGCCTTTGTCCCCATGCTTCTTAGTAGTCCTGGCCAGGCGTGGGACCCTCTCTAAACACCAGAAGAGGTCCCCAAAGGCCCTTTGCTCCTCCAGGACCCAAGGCAGATCGTAGGGCCTCATTCTTAGGACTTTACCAGTCTTGTGAACACACATAGTTTTCCTGGCAGGTGGGCTCATGGCTCTCTAGGCCTCTTGGCACTGTGCTGCGCTCAGACCCATGCACAAATGTACTCATCTCTCCGGATCTAAAGGCAGTGCCAGTCTATGGCCTCATCCCCAGCGCCAGGATGAGAATGAGAGGAAAGGAGACAGAACTTATTATGCATGTGTGTGTATGTGTGTGTGTATGCATGTGCACGTGTGTGCATGGGTGTCACCCCATGTGTGTGTGGCTGATCCGGTGAGGCGACGGGTCCCATGATTGTCTGGACACAGGCTCCTGCCCATGCGGGGCATGCTCCAGCTGCCTGCCTGGGCTCCCTGCTGCGAGGGCCCTGGAAGTGGCTCCGCAGTGTGAGGGGCATCGGCTGCTCCTGGCCTCCTGTCTGGGGTGGGGAACCTGTCCTCCTGCGGGGTCAGCCTCCTCCGGGAGGAGCGGGAAAGAGAAACCCGCAACTTCGGGATCTGTGCCTCTGCTCTGGTCTACATCCTCTCCTGCAGCTGAGCCCTGGGTCTTCCTCCTGAGCTATATTCCCAGGCCTGTATTAGTTTCTATTTATTTATTTATTTTTTAAATTTTATGTTATGGCCAGCTCAGCCTGCCCTGGCGGTAGGACTGGCACAGCATGTGGTGCTGAGGATTGAATCGTAGTCCTTGTGGTTGCCTAAGCTTGCCTAATCAGGTGCGTTAGCCTGCTGAGCCATCTCATCAGCCCTTAGTTTCTTTTTTATTTTGAGGCAGGGCCTCTGTAAGCTGCCCAGAGGAAACTGGAATATGCAGTCCACTGCCTCAGCCTCCCCAGTGCCCAGTTCACAGCCAAGAACAAAAAGACAGCTGAGGCCGGGCTAGAGCTAGTGTGGGGTGGGAGTGCACAAGAGCCAAGGCTGGGCCAGGAATTCCTCCTGGCTCATTCCCAGGGCTGGGTGGAGGCTGCTGTCCTCACTAGGAGGTCGCAGGTGTGTTCTACAGTGCAGGGGAGCTCTGGGGGGATCCTTCTGTATACCTGGGGTGGCCGATATCATCCTGCCAAGGTGCACCATGGCTGTCTGCGCCTCACTCCCCAGCCTTTGCTTGGCCAGGTGACTCTGTCCCCGCAGGGGCAGGGCACCCCAGGAACCACCACACCCACCTCCCTTCCATCCCAAAACAAATGGGGTCCGGAGGAAACAAAACCCAGCATGCACGTTTGCATACCATGCCTCTGACTAACACCAGCTTTCAGCATCTACTAGGGACATCTAGCAAAACCCATCACCACCCATCAGAAATTGCATGATGTCTCTCGTAAGGAGGCCTGTGGGCTGCCACAGATGGAGGACAGGAAGCCCGGCCTCACTCGCCCTGAAGAAAACCTAAGGTGGAAGGGTGCAGAGAGGCAGCCACAGAAACAGCCAAGGACAAGAAGAGCTAGGGTGATGGGAAGCTGGAATCCCGGCACACTGCCGAAGGGAATGAGGGCCAGCGTGGCCACCTCAGAGACCCCGTGGCCATGCCTCAGAAGTTAAAACCAGGACCATCACATGGCCCACCAGTCCCCGTGCCTGGTGTTAGTTTTTAAACACTAAATTGAGAATCATGAAGAGGAGTTAGCATCCCTGTGTTTGTGGCAGCCAAAGTTGTGAGTGTATACAACTCAGAAACTTCCACGGGACAACATAGGTGAACCCAAAGAGGCAGTGCCCCAGGTAACAACCGGACCCCGAGGCGAACACACACATCCTCTCCTAGGGCGGGAGCTGAGATGGCCCCAGCACTGGGGCAAAGAATAGCTGTGGTTACCAGGCGCTAGGGCAACCAGTGAGTATAAAATCTGAGCTTCTCAAAATCGATTCTTTCCAGAGGCTGGCTGGGTGACACCCCCATATCAGTAAAGATGGCTTTACTGCATCACATACATGAGAGCTATTAAAAGCGCAGATCTCAAGCTAAAAGTTCTCACTGCATTTAAAAAAATCAGTCCAACAGCTCTGTCAGTGTGTGAGATTCACATTGTTATTATAAGCCCCAGCGCTTGGAGGTTGTTTGTTCTAAAGCTTTATTACAACAACCCTGACTGACACAACATCCATTATATATAATCCCAGGTAGCTCCTCCCCATCCACTCTTCCAGAAAGTTAGACCCATAAGTAAATTTAAATACATTGCCTCAGGAACAGAGGGACTCAAGGTGCAGATAAATGGGCATCCCTCCAGGGGTGGCAGCACACACCTGTCATCCCAGCACTCGGGAGGCTGAGGCACAGGACCGCAAGTCTGAGCCCAGCCTGGGCAGCCTAGTGACTTAACAAGACTTTGTCCCAAAATTTATTATTTTTTTTTTATTTATTTATTTTTTTTTTTGTCTTTTTGAGACAGGGTCTCCCTATGCAGTTCAGGCTGGCCTTGAGCTCACTTTTGTAGCCAAGGCTGGTCTCGAACTCACACCGATCCTCCTGCCTCAGCCTCCCGAGTGCTGGGATTACAGGCGTGCGCCACCACGCCTGGCTTGTCCCAAAATTTAAAGTATTTTTCTTTTAAGTGTAAAAACCAGGGCTCAGTCCCCAGTATCACACACACACACACACACGTGCATGCTCAGCATCAAGACTGAGAACCAAGGCAGAGGAGATAGCTCGGCTGTCTAAGCTGCTGCCTGCCAAGTGCAGGGACCCGAGTTCAGTCCTTGGTACCTCATGCCGTGCTGGTCCCAGTGGTTGTGCTGGCCCTGAAACCAGGCATGGTGGCACGCACCTCTAATTGCAGTGCTGGGGAAACTGGGACAGGAGAATCACTGTGAATCCAAGCTGAGGCCCTATATCAAATAAGAGGGGAAAAAAAAAAAAAAAAAAAAAAGACTAAGAACCAATCATGATGCTAAAGGAAACGCAGTGACAGAGGCCGCGGCCTGGGAGCCTAACCTTCGTCCTGGAGTTCAACTGGTGTGTGTGGGGGGGTGCAAGTGAGCCCGTGTCCAGAGAGGCAAGCTGGCTCTTGCGTGGAGAGGAGCTGGAAGGCTCTGCCTGCCGCCCTGCCCAGCGGGGCTGCTCCCACCGCCCGCCCTGCTGCCTTGTGAAGCATTCTGCCCTGCACGACTGGTAGGCGTCCTGCTGCCTCATCCTTGTATTCTCTTTCCAGAGCAAGGCTACACCTTGGCTCTGGCCTCTACCCATCCTCTGGTCACCTGTGTGGCTCGCTGGCCACCCCTGTCCAGTCGAGGCCAGCCCTGCATGGGTCTGGACTCCTAGGTTGGAAGAGGACAGGAGCCTGGAACTGTGGGCCAGGGTGGAAGTGGAGGCAGAAGCTGGTGCAACAGAGCCGGCAGGCAGGAAGGCTGGCCAGGCAGAGCCAGGGTGCTGGGCGACTGGACTCCTGTGACGTCACTGCAAGCTGGTCCAGGTGTCCTCCTGTAGTGCGTGTTCTCCTTCAGCTGCCCCTGGTCCCCAAGGGATCCCTTTCCAATCTCCTCACAGCCCCACGTGTCTTTGTCGTGTCCCTCGAGCCACTGCTATTTCAGACCCAAAGAAGTCAACCCGTTCCCTCCTCTCAGGAGACAGCCACACGGCTCACTGAGTTGACAGAAGACAGCATTCTATCTGGGAAGGCACTGCTAAAAGCAGATCCCAGGACCAGGATGGGGTGAGGGGGGTCAGCTGTCAGGTGACTTTGAGGCAGAAGAGAACAGAGGCAGGTAGGCTCTGCCTTGTTTCCCAGCAGGAGCAGGGAACGGCCTCATCCACTCCACAGGCTGTGCCAGCGCTTGGCTCAGCACCATGCCCCTTCCTGGAGAAGTCATGGAGATTTGTCTCTCAGGAACTTCCTCGGAGGCAGTGCTGGCATCTGGGAGGGCAGCAAGGGCCAGCATTTAAATGTCATGCTTGTGTGCCAGCTCTGTTCCCTGCAACATGGCAGAGACAGTCCAGGGTGAGACCTAAGAGACCCACGTGTGCCTGGCAGTGTCCATGCGCCTGGCTGGACATGCCCCCCCTGCAGCCCCCCATCTCCAGCCTTGTGTTCGCATCTGGAGGACAAGGGTGCTGCTGTGTGGCATGGCTGGTATGTGGTGCCCTTGCCCAGGTGCCTCCCAGCCCTGAGCCCTGCAGTCCAGGCCGCCCCTGCCTCAGCCTTCTGAGCAGCTGGGGCCAACATACTGAGTGCTGGCCCACTGTTGTCCCTAGGGATCAGTGTGCAAAGATGGTGTGAGAATAACACACAGGAGAGGCCACTGCAGGGAGGGTGTGCTGTGGCTGGATCTCGTCCACGGATGCCAGCTCCAAGAGAGCTGGCCGGGCACTGCGCTTGGGACGTCCTGTCCACCGGTCTGACCACAGAGCTTGAACAGCTCTTCCCGGCTGCTAGGCGAGGGCTGGCACTGGCGCAGAGAACAGACCTCCCCACCCTCTCCTCCGAGCTCCACTTCCTGACCTCTCTGTGGTTGTCACCACCACCGAGCTTTCCCTTGGTGTCCAGGACACCAGCCCTGGGAGGATCTCAGGAGCTGGCATCTCCCCTCAAGGCGTGGAGGGGCCCACTGCGGGGCTGGGCTGTGGAAGCTGGACGGTCTTGTCATCATTCGTCTTCCTTTTCTTTGCCCGTCCTTGGGGAAAGGAGCCCATCCCAAAGACAGTCTTGAATCTCGAGTAAGCTCTAACAGAACTCCAGCAGCCGCCCCTTTAGAGAGCTTACTCACCTGTAAGGAATTTAGTAGTCTGAGTGTTAGCTGGGTGTCCTAGTGCTTCCCAGGGCCAGGGGCCACCTAAGTCTCTGCTCTCCAGGGCGGTGAGCTGCACAGCCTGCTGTCCCTGTGCCAAAAACTCTTGCCTCAGGTGTTCTACTTTGCTTTAAATTATAAACAACGTCTGCAGGCAGGGCCAAAGGCAAGGGCATGGCCCTGGGTGCTGAGGACTGAGCACGGGCAGGCACCAGCCATCGTGCACACAGCCCTCGTAGGGCAGGCCTGTGAAAGCAGCGGGGGTGGCCCCTCCAAGGCATTGGCGCAGTCTTCCTTCCCGTGCACCTCACGGCAGATGTGGTCTCGGGGTGTGCGGTGTCCTGAGAATGACACAGAAAAAGAATCCGCCTCGACCTGGCCAGAAGGCTTGCAGCCTGCCTGACAGGAAGGCAGGCAGCAGCCAGGATTCCCCTATCAGCGCCTCTGGAACAGGATGCTGAACCCCACATGGGTGCTGGGCAGCTGCCCAGGAAGGGTGGATGAGCCTTTGCCCTGCTCCATGTGGCTGTGGACAAGGAGCCACGGAGGCCGAGCCTGTGTGTTCCTGGGACGTGACTGCCACAGCAGTAAGCCCCTGTGTGTGCCAGGCCCTGGGTTCAGCAATACTGAAGTGTGGGGGAAAATGGATACCTGAGCATCACAAACGCTTCCGCACACGAGGTGTACACGGACACGTAGGCGACGCAAAGCGGCACCCAGAGGAAATAGCTTGGTCACGAAAGGTCTTCTGACTGTTGTTTCCACCCTGATGACTCAAGCACACTTCAGCCCGTCATGGCGCCGTTGGCCCAGGACTGGCCTAGTTCGGTCAGCTGGACCACAGCTGAAGCACCTCTCAGGGTGAAGACAATGAGAGTGTGGGCATCCTGAAGGACAGAGCTTCCTGTCCCCATGTACCCTGGCAGCAGCCGAGGACAACACAGGAGCTGTCTGTCCTGGGTAGCGGGCCACGCTGAGCTGGGCTTGCCTGCCCGAGCCCAGGGAGGAGCATAGGGAGGGTGCCATGCCTGGACTCTAGGAAGCAAGACCATGGTGCCTCCCTGGCTCCACGCCAGGCAGGCCTTGGGGCTGAGGCTCAGCCCCAAAGCATCGTGTCCAGCTCTGCAGCCCTGGTGCCAGACCGGTGCCTTGGCACCAGCTCTCAGTTTCATGTTTCTAAAGTCATTTCCCTGAAATTGCCCTTACAGGCAGCATCTTTTGCTCTTGGCTTGAATCTTCCAGATTTCTAGGGAATGTGTGCAGAAGACAGATACACCATGGGCGGAAAGCATGTCTGTGTCCTTAGTGACTCGTAGCACCGGCCTGGGGGTGGGGGGCGTGTCCCTGCGTGGGCTCCATGGGCTGGCCTCAGGCTCCAGCCAGGACAGGGGCCATGCAGCTCCTCTGTGGATTGGAGCTGAGGGCCACCCAGGCAGGGGAAAGCGGGTAATTTTGCTTATTTGGTTTTTTTGACAGGGCCTGGCTATGGCATGCAGGCCAGCCTTGAGCTCACCTGTGCAGCCCAGGCTGGCCTCCAGTTCATGGATCCACCTGCCTCAGACTCCCTCCTACACCACCATGCCTAGTGGAAATTGGGAACTTAAACCTCAGCTTTGGGACACGAGGCCCAACCATTTTAACAGGAAGACATCCCTTCCTAAGATCTGGCCACCTCCCCCAAATCCCACAGCGTCAATGTAAAACCACCATGGAGAGGCCAGGCAAAAGGGGTAAGGCCAGGGAGCCCACAGCTTGCCCCAGCTCTGGGCCACAGAGGACCAGGCAGGCAGGGCCAACTCCTGCTTGTGACGACCAACCTGGGCCCCGTGTGGCCCCAAGGGTGATACTCAGCTCCCTAGGAGGAGGCGGGGAGGGTGCTCTCTGACCTGAGTGGGGCGGGCAGTGGAGGCTGAAGGACCAGGCGAGGATGGGGAAATGATCGGGTCAAGAACGACCTCAGACAGCGTCAGCCAGTCTCTCTAGGACCTCGCTCCTGTGTGGAGGAGAGGCCAGGACCTGGCCGCGTCCAGCCTTGCCTGCAGCAGACTCTGGTGCCTCCCATCCAGAAGCACTCCGCAGCTCCGTGTGTTGACCAGATCACAGCGGCACCCCACAGAGGCACCAACTCTGGTTGGGCCCCAGGTCTCGGGCCATTGAGGACAGGTGCCAGGAGGCCCTGGGGTAAGGCCAGCTTTGAGGCTGTTCTGAGGAAGTGGGGACACGGGGGTGCATGTGTCAAGGCTACTAGAAGAGCCTGGCCCGAGTCCACAAGGACCTGGACCACAGCCGATGAGAGAAAAAGAATCCGCCTCAACCTGGCCAGAAGGCTTACAGCCCGCCTGACAGGAAGGCAGGCAGCAGCCAGGATTCCCCCATCAGCGCCTCTGGAACAGGATGCTGAACCCCACATGGGTGCTGGGCAGCTGCCCAGGAAGGGTGGATGAGCCTTTGCCCTGCTCCGTGTGGCTGTACCCACTGCTCTGGGGCTAGGTTCTCCTCACCATGGCTTCTGGGCCTTGCAGCCCAGAGTCTGAGAGGTGCCCACCCCACTGTGGGACACCAGTAAACACGGGCCAGGCAGGCCTGGTGCAGTGGCCTCCACCTGCATTCCCAGGAGCCTGGGAAGCTGAGACAGGAGAACCTCAAGTTCAAGACTAGCCTGGGAAACCTGGCAAGATTCTACCTCAAAGTTAACAAATAAGAGAAGACTGGGGATGTAGCTTAGGGCAAAGGCCTTGGGTTCAATCCCTATTGCTAGAAAAGGGTGAGAACATGGTAAAGGCAGAGGGCTGGTGGTAGACATACTGGCGTGGCCTGCCTGACCCCTTCCCCAGTACGTGCCCTCACACTGGAGCAGCATTCTCCTTGCTTGACACAGACACAAGCCCCCTCCCCACACGAGGAGGTAGCAAGGCTGGCGTTCAGTGTGTGTGTGTGTGTGTGTACATGTGTGCATGCGTGCCTGTGTGAGACAGGAGCACCACAGTGTATTCACAGGTCTGGTGACGGGGCTAACCCACGAGTGCCCCTGGACAAGGCCCCAGGATGGACTCCAGTCCCCAGGGCTGTCTGCACCAAACCCCCCACCTAGTGGGCGTGGCTAGCGCTACCAAATGGTGTGTCCCCTGTCCCCCCTTGGGCTGTGTCCCTCCGACTGCCCCTCAGATGACCTTGGAAGCCATCTCCTTGTGACTGTAGGGGGCTCGGCTAAGGCTGAGAGAGTCCCTGGCCAGATCTACGAAACCAGAAGGCTAGCAAGTTGACCTGCCCTGTAGCCCTCACAGGGTGGGCAGGCGCAGGCGCAGGTGTGGGGAGGCAGGCCTCTTGCGGCAAGGTCCTGCTGCCTCAGGACTGGCCAACCTCAGGGCTTGGTCTCAGCCATGCCCTCCTGGGCATCCCGCCCTCCAAGCCTCCGCTCCTGCTCTCCCAAGGCCTCCCTGCCCAGCTGACAGAATTCCCGCCTCCAGAGGCTCTGACGGGGGTCTCAGTAGAGGCCCAACTCTCCGGTGGCTCTGAAGTAGGGAACTGGTAGACGGCACGTGAAGAACTCGTGGTGCACCCCTGCAATCCCAGCACTCCAGGAGGCTGAAGCAGGAGGATCACAAGTTCAAACCCAACGTGGGCAGCTTAGTGGTTCAGTGTGACTCTGTCTCAAAAGCACAAAGAGCTGGGGATGTAGCCCAGTGTAAAGGCTCTGGATATTGATGGATGCTGAAAATTCGACCCGCGTTGTTTGGCTTTTCCCAAGGGTAGGCTCACTGTGAAGGCTCTGAGGGCTAGAGGCTCATTCCCACTGCACGTCGGGGAGCCTGGGGTGGGAACCAGGACCAGAAACAGGGCTGGGAGGCCAGGCAAGGGCGCAGACTGAGCCTGTGCCATCACAGGTCCTTGGGGCGGAACCCTGTGGGGTCGCCAGGGTCAAGGTCTTTGTGGCTTCAGAGTGACCCTGGAGAGAGCAGGCAAGGTGTCAGCCCCCAGTCCACAGGCATCACAGACACGCAGGCTCTGGAACACTCAGTCTTCATCTCTGAGACCCACCTCTGCGAGCAGGGGTCCCAGGGCCAGCTCAGCTCCAGGTCTGCAGGGCAGAGGCGCGCAGGGCAGCCCGGCAGCTTCCAAACGCCTGTGCGCATGCTCGCAGTCCGCTCTTCCCACAACAGCAAGGAAGCAGGCAGCCATGGGCAGGGGAGAAAGAAGCAGCTGTATCCACGAGCCCCCAGCAAACTCCAGACGCTTTCTCGGGGCCGTCTGCATCTTCCAAGGAAGGCAGATGGCGTGGGAAGCTCCAGGCTGAGCTGCGAACACCCCCAGCTCTTGGCTTTAGATTTTCTCGGCTGGGGCGCAGCACATGCGCGTGCCTTTAGCAGCCTGGCCCTCCTGTGCATTCAGGGCTGCCCAGATGGAGCTCTGCCTCCCTCCTGCCCTCTGCACCCATCCTCTTTAAATTAGCATCTCGTTATGCAAGGAGCAGCTCACAGGGAGCCCAGAATAAACCCGGAGACTGAGCTGAACAGACGTGCGCTCTGCTGGCTTCCCTCTGCTGCTAGGCCGACAGGATTGTGAGTGACGCCACTCTTGGGGGCCCCTTCTGACTGCAGTCTTTGTTTCAGGAAACTTAGGGTCTTGGTCACGTTCTTGTCACTGGGAAGAGAGGTTTACTTTGACTCAGGGCTTCAGAGAACTCAGTCATGGTCAGCCAGCTCCAAGCAGGAAGCCACAGAGAAAGGGCTGGAGGAGGAGGACGGTGGCTCACGTCCTGGGGGCCAGGAAGAAGGGAGCAAAGGGACCAGCAGGAGGAAGGCAGGCGCTCACAGGTCTCACCCCAGGGACGGGCCTCTCAGGATGGCCCTCTTCCTAGCTAGCTAGCCTCATACTTAGCTGGGGCAGCCCCATCAATCACGCTTCATGAGCCCGCCTCCAAGGGCATGAAGCATGGGAGGGGCATCAAGATACAGACAGCATACTTAGCCTATGGGAAGGGCTGAAATCACACGCTTTCTTGTGGCCTAAGGCTTACCCCACTGAGACCTCCTCGGTCCTAGGAAGCAACCCCTGCCCCCGTGTGAGGTGATCACGCAAGCCCCAGGTGGCAAAGCCACACAGGGGCCAAACAGGCAGTTGGGGGAGACCTGGGCCTCAACTCTGCCATCCCTCATTCTCAGGGAAAGCACAATGCCCACCTGAGAAAAGCGCCCCTGGGGCACTGTTTGGGCCTCTGGATTCTCTGGATTCCCCCATTCTACCAACAGACAGAACAGGAGAGGGAGACCCCAGGCACCTACCCCAAGGGGGACGTAGCCAGGTCTTCCCCAGGCTGCACTCAGGCCAGCGGCAGCTGCTGCTCGCCCTACCATGTGCCCTTGGCAGGTGCGGGAACAGATCTGGCACAGGCCGATGGCGTCCCACCCTGAACCTTTGCGCCTTCCCCGGCCGATGCCTGGGACACCTCTGGTCACCACCAACCAGCCTGCCTGGCCCAGCAGCAAGAGTGCAGTGTCTCCCCTGGTCCAACCCACAGGCTTCTCAGAGAGGCCCAAGGCAGCCAGGGGCTCCACGCAGGGCCACGCTCATGGGCTTCTCTCCTTGTTTCTCTCTGTCCTGTCCACAGGAGAGCTGTCCCGGACGAAGTCCCTGAGATGCCTGCTGTGCCCAGGTGTGTCTTGTGGTCTGTTCTCAGGGTACATGAAGCAAGATCAGAGCCCAGAATATAAAGCAGGGTCTTTGTTGCGCTTGGGAGGCTGAAAACAGGAGGATCACTACTACAAGTTTCAGCTGCACAGGGAGACCCTGCACGAGAGAGAGAGAGGAGAGAGAGAGAGAGAGAGAGAGAGAGAGAGAGAGAGAGAGGTGGGGTCTCCTTTCCTCCCAACTCCCGGCTCCAGAAGCTTACATAAGGAACGTGATCTGGCAGATGAACTCTGGCACATTCTCTGGCACCCTGGCCCAGCACTGGGCACCCAGCCGTCCTGCTATCTGCAGCCTTCTGCCGCTGCTCTCAGGCAGTCTGAGCAGCGGTCCATAAGCTCCTTGCCTGACTAGCCCAGGTGTCGGAAGCCAGGGCGCGCACTCCCATCCTGCCTGCGGGCCTCAGCTCTGTCGCTCAGGCTGCCTGCAGGGCCAGGCTACTCCTTAAGGGACAGATGTGGTCCAGTTGCTGCTGCCAAACACAACAGCTCTCCAGCATGAAGCATTTTTCCTCTTTTCCTTGGCTGCCATCTCTGCCACTCTGACCTATGCATGGCTTGGCACAGCGCAGACTGTGAACTCCAGGGCCTGAAAGTCAGTGCCTCCAGGCAGCCTGCGGGGACCTGAACCTTCCTCTGCTGCCCGGTTCTCCTGCCCAGGGAAGCCTCACAGAGTGGGTGGTGCGGGCAGGCTCGGGCGGCAAGCTGCTCAGGGTGAGGAAGAACTCTGAGACGGCCTTGTGTGGCCGCATCCTGGCCACCCTCTTGCCACACCCATGTACTCGGTTTGCCCCCCTCCCCAAGCTGAGCCAGAAGAGCCAGCGAGGGCTGAGGCAGGACTTGGATGCACAGCGGGAGCGCTGGAGACTCAGCTTCTCCTTCAACAGCGGCCTCTCCCACCCTCCTGCTACCATCCCGAAATAACCAGCGCCCACCACTCGGTGATCTGTGAACGCGCGCCTCTGTCCACACCTCGCCTGGCTCTACTGCCTCCTTCTCTGTGAGGCTCTGACCTCGGCCTCTAAAGACTGGGCAGGCACTGCCACGCTCTCTAAGCACCGAGCCCCATCCTGACCGTGACCTTGCCCCATGCCCAAGTGCCAGCCTGAGAAAGCTCAAGGCTGCTCCAGTCATCCCTCAGGACAGGGCCCTGTCTCCCACCGGTGTGTGTGTGTGTGGGGGCAGCACCCTAACTTTGATTCCAGGCCGTTCACGACCCGGATGAGTCTCACAGACCAAGGGGCCCACCGCCACCTACTTCCCCTCTTCCCTTCAGAGAAGCACTCGGGCGCCGCCACGCGAACAGAGGCTGAGGAGAGTCCACGTTCAACTCTTTTTGCTATGGCAGCAGCATATCACTGAGTCAGTCAGTCCTTACCATTTTAATTCTTGCCCAGATGTCAGTACTTTAAAATCAGTCCAATGCTGTAAGTATAAAATGTTCCATAATACAGAAAAAATAGTTTATAATAAACCACATATAGGGCTGGGGTGATCATTTGGTGGTCCAAGCTCCTGCCTGGCAAGCACAGAGACCCAGGTTTGATCCCTCGCACTGCATGCTGAGCCGGCTGTGGAAACTGGGCATTGTGGGCATGCCTACAGTCCCTGCACTGGGGAGGCTGAGACAGGAGGATGACTATGAGTCTGAGCTCCCTAGTGAGACCCTGTACCCAACACATGCACACATAAATTAAAGATGAAAACAATTTAAACCTCATGCATCTCGGTATAGAAGGGGGAAGCCACTGCTGACTGGAAGACAGAAGTGTTTGATGCAGGCAGCTCCTCAGGACGAGTTTGGACTTCAGGCAAGTCATGCAATTTGCTGCTTAATCAGAATTTTTCCATTCATTTGATAATTTGCAATAAAGGCCAAATAATATAGACACGGGACCTGTGGGTGGGGCGGCTAGATGTGTAGCTAATGTTAGTATGTAATGCACAGACCTCAAACTCAAGCCATGTCGGCATGGTGACACGCTATTTCCAAAATGGTGGCCATCTCCCATTAAAATCTTCCACACGTGGTCCTTCGGACTCGCGGCCTTCGAGCCCTGGAGAGTACAGTACAGTAAACCGATGGACAGCACTGGGCTTGTGCGGGCTCTGTGCAGTGGGCTGCCAGGCGTGTGTCAGTGCAGGCAGGATCTCACCTGTGGCACATCCAGCCGGTCACTTGCTGTCACGTTCCTGCTTGGCTCTGCCCCGACAGCAGGAGCCATCCCTGCTTTTACACCCATACCCCAAACCCTCACACGGTACCAAGCCATGGCTGAGGCCAGCACAGCTGCAGGGAACACCTGGCCTGCGCAGGCCCAGCACCAAGGCAGGACCACAAATGAAGGTCACATGGCTCTTGCCTGGCATGCCAGCTTCCTGCTGACTCCGAGTTTGGCTTGTTAAACTCTCATGAGCTCGCCATTGGCTGGCAGGTGGCCACCAGAGTCTTTCATGGAGGCCAGGATCACTGTGGGGTGACAGATTTACCCTCTGCTTCCTGAGGAAGCTGAGTCCTCAGAACCCCAGAGAACCCGGGTCTCCCTCAGATAACCCCAGTCCAGCTTGCTCACCTCCCCAAGCAGATTTGAAAGGCTCTGGCAAGCTCACTTCCAGGGGCTGGGCCTGTGCCTACCCACTGCTGGTTTCCCACCTGCTCTGCTGCTCCAGGGTTTGGGCACTGTTTGGCCATAGTGTGGGGATGACCAGCTGGCAGCTGGTCTCTCCTCAACCCAACTGCCCAGGAAGGATGCCATTATTGTGTGCTGCCAACACAGACCGTGAGAATGTTTTTAAGAGTCCACAGCAGTGTCTCTTTTATGGAACATTCTGGGGTCTCCTCTCTCCCCTCCCTCCACTCCTGCTTCCGAGGAAATCCTAACCCCCTAATCAATTCCCTGCTCCCCATCCTTGTTCAGAGGAGGAGTATGTGGCATTTAAATGTCCCAGGGCAAGGATGGGCATTTGTAACTTGTGTTCAAGAAGGAAAAGTTCAAAGCCCAGATAGAAACGTCAAACCAGCATCTTCTGATCACAGCCGACAGCCTCCTGGCCTCTGCTGAGTGTGACTTCTTGTAACAATTTAGTGGGAAGAACAGTAAGCTAGGAGGCTCCTGCGTGGCCCTGGAAGCCCACACACCCCTACAACCCAAGGTGGGCGCGTGTCTGTGTGACAAATGCTTCCCACAGCAACGTGGAAGGTGCCACCTCTTTCTCAAGACTGCCCTTCACAGAACTCCTCCCCATGGCTCCCACTGGATGAAGCTCTGTGCTCACATATGCGCCCCCAGTGATGCAGCCAGGGGGAGCCTCTCACAGTGCTGGGCAGGGAGAGAGGACGGGACAGAGGACAGCTGGAAGGCTACTGATTCTTTCACCCGTCTTCTGAGACGCATGAGACAAGACAGAGAAAGCTGGAGACCAGGGGCCCCGTGGTCCCTTTTGCTGTTGGACCATAAAGCAGGAGCCTCTTCTAGATGAATGCGCCCAGTGGGTTTACAGGCCAGAATGTGACCTGTCCTCCAGCCGGAGGGCAGCAGCACCCGGAGGTCACCAGGTGGCAGGGTTTCCTCAGCTCTGGTTCATCTGCAGCCCTGGGGCTCGCACCAGATGTGGTCAAATAAATACGAATTAAATCCGGGGTGGGGAGTGATGTGGCCGGCTCCTGGGAGCGGGTCCCACCCAACGCTGTCCACACTGGCCCAGGGCCCCCTCCCACGTGGAGAGCCAGAACCCCCTCAGGCGATTCTGCTGTCAGGTTTATGTCGCAGCCTTGTGGCTCCTGGCACTAACCTCCCAGGTTTCCTGTGGAACCGCGCTGCCCTCCGCGGACTTGCAGACCGCAGCAGGGAGCAGGGGCAGCCCAGGCTCCTCTGTGCCCTGTCCCTGCGGGAAGCTTGGTTCCAAATGGACAGCTTGGTTTGGGAGCTGGGGTTCGGGGCTAGGGCCCCAGGTCGCGGCATTGGTCTGGGGTGCAGACTGTGGACTGGGAAAGACAGGGACAGCAAGAACGGGTGACGCGATGCCGCCCCGGCAGCGAGCCCAAACCCCTTGGCTCAGGGTGCTGAGGACTGGCGCTCTTTGAGGGAGGGTGCACAGCTTACCGCGCCTTCTCTGCGCTCCTGGATAAGGGGAATGGCTCGGCGGAAAGCCGTTGGGGTTGGGGCGAGGGCGGGTGGACCTGTGCCGGGCTGGAGTGCCCATAGCGCCCGGAAGGGCTTAACCGGCTGGGGAGCAGGAAGCTCCAGGGCTTTGAAGGGTCATCTGGCCCCTCCTTTCTCCGGAGCTCTACAGGTGGAGCCGGAGGCGCCTGAGGGTGTGGGTGAGCTGACGCTAGCCGGGTCCCCACTCAGGCTCCCGCGAGGACCGCGTGGTCTTCAAGCGGAACAAACCGGACTCCTGCGCCACCCCGGAGCCCGTGGGGGGCAGTTGTGCAGGGCGGGGGCTTCCGGACCGTCCCCGCCCCCAGCCGTCGCAGTCGCGGTGCGCACGTGCGGCGGGGCTGCGTCACAGCAAGTGACGGCGACCCGGGCTACTTAAGGGGCGGCGCAGAGTACCAGGCGGGAGTCACCGCGCTGTCGCCCTGAGGTAGGTTCTGCGGTCCTCGCCCCGTCTCCTCCTCCGGGTCGCTCCGGGGCGTGCTGCTCCCGGGTGCAAGTCGGTCGCGTGAATAGCTGAAGAGGACTCTGTGTCTTCTGCGGTGAAAGCCCGGGAGGTTTGGACGCAAATCCCGAGTGCTCAGGGCAGCACGGGCTCGGATGGGAGCGCGCGCTTTCTCCGAGCTTTGGCGACTCCGCAGCCGGGTGCGCCTTCCCTGCCAGCCGAGCGCCGGGCTCCACCTCGCGCTTGGGAAACTTCGCGATCTGGCTGCGCTCGAGCCGCGCCCCTCTCCCCACAGAGCTGTGCTGTCCATCGGCGCCCTTCCCTCGGGGCCCCGCGCGCCCACCCAGGGCTGGTTCTGTGCGATCTCTAACCGTGTGCTCTTCAAACCCTGCTCGCTTCCAGGACGGGAGCCCTTCCTTCCTCTGCGTGCGCGGCGGAGCCAGATCCCTGCGGGGCTCCGGGTGCCAGACCTGGGCGCCCCGGGGACCCCGACTCCTGCTCCGCAATGGTTCTCACCCCTCCCTGCTCTCCACAGTCATGAACGGCGGCCTGTGCCTGTGCGTGCTGATGGCGGTTCTGGCGACCGGCGCCTGGACGCAGCCGCTGTCCCCGGCAGGACCCCTGGGGCCCGGGACCCTGGGTGCAGAGGATGCGCCCCGAAGGCAGCTTCGGACTAGGACGGGAGCCGAGCCTCGGGCGCGTCTGGGCGCGCTGCTCGCTCGGTACATCCAGCAGGCCCGGAAAGGTGAGGCGCTCTCCCCTCCCGACCCCTTTGCTGCCCTGCCGGCCCAGGGTGACTTCTGCTCCGTGTCCGAAAGGACGTGGCCCCTTCGCAGAGTCCGTCCGCCCTGTTCAGGGCGGCTCCCAGGCGTCCTGTATAGCAGATCCAAAGAGGATGTGCAGGACTTGAGGTGAGCCCTTTCTTTGAGCTGATTTTGGGCGCCGCGTTGCTGATTGCACCATTTTATGGACAAATTTAAAAGACAGTGGCTGCACTCACAAAAGCACGTCCTTTGCTAACGCAGTGGGCCTGGGAGCCCCTGCCCTGGAACCCCTGCTCACGGTGCCAGCCCTGGGAATGCCTGGGACCCGACAAAAAGAAGTAATGGAGGCGACCGTTTCACCAGCGTTCAAGGAGCAGGAGAGGAGAGGGGCGGGAGAGGCGGCAGCTTGGAGTTTTTCTTGACAGTGGTCTGGTTAATGCAGTTATGGAAAGATGCGCTTGTTTGCATTTTGCTGTGTCTCAGCACCAGAGTCCTTCCCAGGAATGGGGAATGGAGTGACCTGGCCAGGGGCCAGCGAAGGGTCTCCCTGCTGGCCTGGCTTCCAGGGACAACAAGAAGGTGAGCCCTTCCCGGTCTCTTTGACTTTGAAGAGGCTCAGACATCTCCAGCATCTGCAGGAATCCCTCCCTGGGGACAGGCTTTCCTCCCAGCTTAATCCACTGCGACACAGACGACTCTAGCTGCTGGGCAGGGCGCCACACGGGACCTACAGGGCTGGACAAGGAGGCTCAGGAGGCCCCTTCCACAGGGCTCTCGCTCAGCTGTCACACCAGAGCCGAAGCCCTGCTTCTTGCCTGCTAGGTACACTGTTTTGAGAGACAGGAACACCGGCCAGGACCGCAGCCGACAGGGAGCCTGACCTCTGTGGGGCTGTCCTCATTGCTGATCTGAAAGCAATTTAGTTGCTGCCCCCTGATGTGGTCTGAAGATCAGCCCGGCTGTCCCTGAGCCATAGATGGACAGAGAACTCTCCCCAGCTTTAAGAAAGATCCAAAACAATCTAGACAAGGAGAGAATCAGCAAGCCAGCTCCTAGACGGGAGCCGCCCGGGGCCCTGGCGGGGCAGCCCTTTGACCCTTGGCAGGAGGGTTTTCTGAGCCATCTTCCCAGCCTCCCTTTCCCCTCAGCACTGAGCCAAAAGAGCACAGGGGGAGCAGTGGTGGCTTAGGGATTTGCTGCTCCACTAGGTCAGCACCAGCTGAGGCCCGTCTAGCTCTGTGGTTGACAGGAAGGAGGACATATTTATGCACAGACTGCCCAGGGCCCTGGGGTGTTTGCGGACTTTGAGATCCCACTGGGCTTTCACTGAGCTCTGAGCCTGCTGTGCCTCAGGGCTCCAGCCAGAAGCCTGCCCTTGGGAGCTGGGAGATGCAGTCCAGGAGGAGGGGAGGAGAGGCTTCTAGTGGCCCAGTGGCACACAGCCACGCCAGCCTAGGCAACAGAGCCTGCTCTGCGTCTGCCTGGCCTCTCCCGAACCTTTCGAGAGCCCCCCAGGCATCTTCACACCTGCCATGTCATCCGAGGCCACTGGCCCCAGAGGGTACAAGACGTGGCAGCAGTGCTGAGGGCCTGGGACATCAGCCCAGTGGCACTATTTTCCTGAGTTCAAGGGGTCAGGCTCTTCACGCTAATTCCAGAGATCAGTTGCCAGCCACCTCTACATCAGCCCCAGGGATAGGGTGTGGGGTGGGGGTGCAGGGTTTTGCACGGGGACCAGGGGGTGGCATCCCTAGGGTGGCATCATAGAGCCGTTTCAAGGAACTGTCCCCAGGTGCCAGGCCTGCAGGCTTGCTGCAGCTGTGGACCAGCTCCCAGTGGGGCTGCCTTCATCCTGCACAGCAGGTGTGCACGGTGGGGTGCATGTGTGTGTGTGCGTGTGTGTGTGTGTGTGTGTGTGTGTGTGAACCACCTGCTGAGGTGACACTTAGCCCTCGCCTGGGGAGGGATGGGACTGTGAGAGGTGGGGACTTCATTCTGTGCTTGTGCCTGGCTTCCCAAGCTGGCCGAGCTCCTCACTGGTTGCCACCGCTGCAGGGTCCTTCTTTAACATAGCCTCTCGGCGTCTCCCTTCCTGGGGCAAGGCAGCCGTGTCTCTGGGCTTAAGGATCAGGGAGAGATGTCAGGAAGACCCTAGGGCGGCGTGCCTGTGCCTGCTTGCTAGCCTGGTTTCCATCCAGGTGGTGCTGGCCAGGCTCTTGGGGCTGCATCTACCTGGGGCTCTGCTGACACGTTCAGCAGACACTGATTTAAGTGAGGTTGCCGTGACCTCTGTCTCTGAGTCTCTGGAAGGTGTTCCCCGAGCAGCAGAGATCTGTGCCTGTTGGCGTGTCTTTCTCTGGATCGTTTAAAACAATTTGCACAGCAGTGGCACTTGATCGCCTTTTTGTTTTGTTTCTTGTTGGTGTTTGCTTTTAGCCATTCCATCACAATGCCGTAACCAGCCTGGCTTAAAGCCCCCAGCAGGCGCTCCCGTGGCTGCTAAGGACGGGATCTAGGGATGGGCGGGCAGTAGGAGGAGCGGTGGTCCACGTGTGTTAGGGGTCGGACACAAGGTAAACAGGTAAGCCCCGAGACTGCTCCATGCAAGTGCATAGGAGCCCAGCTGTGTCTCACAGGCAGGCATGCCTGGGCCCTGGCCTTCAGGCTCTTCCTGTATGTATTGGGCTTAGTGGTGGCTGCCTGGCACCCGTGGGGTCTGGCCTTTTTTGCTGTTCATGGGCTAGGCGGTCAGATCCTCAGGTGACCGCCTTCGTCCTTTTCTGCCTCGTAGCACCTTCAGGTCGTATGGCCATGGTCAAGAGTCTGCAGGGTCTGGACCCCAACCACAGGATAAGCGACCGGGACTACGTGGGCTGGATGGACTTCGGCCGGCGCAGCGCAGAGGAGGAGTATGAGTACCCTGTGTAGAGGCCTGGGCTGCCTGCCTGAGGCCTGAAGAGGCTGGGCAGGAGCACTTCCTGCCTCCCCCACCATCTGTCTTCCGTGTGAATGATCCGTCTGTTGTGGCTGTCCAGTGCCACCCACACACGTGTTTCCCGTGGCTCCCGGCCCTAAGACATTGCTATGCTATTAAAGTGATTTCAGTCCACAGCTCCTTCATGTGTATGCTGGGGAGAGTGGCTGTGTGAGCCTAAAGTCCAGGGGGCTGCTGACGTGCATGTCATAAGGGGCAGGGCAAGGTGCCTTCTGCAGCCAGCTCCATGGTTGCCCGGGCCACCCTGACCCATCTTTTCTACCAGTCCTGCTGCCTCAGGGTTTTTTTGCAGCCCTCTCAGCCTTCAAGCTTCATGGTGAAGCACCATTGCAGATGTTTTTCCCTTGTGGTACTGGGGATTGAATGTAGGGCCTTTGCACTGAGCTATCCCCTACTCCCTTTTCATTTCTTTTTATTCTGAGGCCAGGTCTCACTAAGTTGCCCCAGGTTTGGGTAGGAACTTGTGAGTCTCCTGCCTCAGCCTCCCAGAGTGCGGGAATCACAAGCATGCACCACCATGCCCATCCTCTGCACCTCTGGCCATGGCACAGCCTGTGGCGCAGGGCCACCCTCCTTCCTCTCAGAGGGTGCAGCTGAGATCAGGGAGCACCGGGCACATGAGCAGCGAGGGGGCAGACTCAGCTAGCACCACGGCCTCCTCGTGGGACCTGCATGCACTAGCATGCCACCAGGCCCAGCTGGGTGTCCCTACTGAGGCTAGACAGAGCCCCCAGAGCATGCGTGAGGCTGTCCTGGCCATCTTGGGGCTGTACTATTGGAAGAGCCTGTGCAGCCTCGTGCTCTCAGGACCTGTGGGGCCCAGCTGTTGGCCACCGCTGAGATGAGGAGCCCTGTTGTGGGAGATCCAGGACAATCTGCTGCCCCTACAGGGCAGGCCCAGAGAGACAGCCCTCATCCATCCATCCATCCTCCTCGGCAACCCAGAGAGGTCATAAAAAATGAAACTGGCAGAGACCTCAGAGGGCACTCTTGACCCCCACCACAGCTGCAGACCTCTGGCCTCTTCCTCAGGGCAGGAGGGGCCAGGAAAGTCCTGGTGAGCCTGGGAGGCTGGGTCAGGTCAGGCCTCTTCCTGAGCTGAGGCCAGGGTTTAGTGTGAGCCAGAGATGCTGCATGGATGACACGATCGCTGTTCTTCTGTCCCAAAGCTGCTACCTTGCTTGGGTCTGGTCATGCACTCCACATGCCCTCGGGTGTTAGCGTTCCATCCCATTCAGTCCTGGCCCAGTGATTTTTTTAGCACCATACTTCCTGTCCCCAGGAAAAAACCTCTGCTTTGATGAGCAGCGGAGGACATTGTGGGTGCATATGCAGCGGAGCATGAGTCTGTGTGCATGTGTGCATTCGAGTGTGTGTGTGCGTGTGTGTACATGTGCACTGCATGTACTGCTTGTGTGTTGGGGGGTGAGGAGGCACCTGGACTTGAGCGGAAACCAGCTCTGGGTGAAAGTCGGGTCTGACCCTGCAACGTGCGAATGCTTGGGAAGCCAGGGAGTCCGGTTTGTAAGCGCAAAGTCATGAGTCAGCATGTGCTAGCACTCACCTCACCACTGATAAAGGACTGGTGTGGTGTTACAGCCACCTCCGTGGCTAGTCAGGGACCCACACACGGGGGGCTGGTGCTGAAGCTGGGCTTGTGTCTCTGCTACCCAGTGCAAAAGTCAGTGGCAGCCCGGCCCCTGCAAGGTGTTACCCCACTGAGTGCAGGTGCCACAGGACAGACACCCTGGCTGGGGCCAGCTCAGGCATCATCATGGCTGCACTGCTGCACAAGGACTTGGGGACACACACAAGTGTCAGGGCCTCAGCAGCTGCCAGCAGAGGGGCCCAGGGCCTCCCTCCACAGGAGCTGGGGTCCTGCCCTGAGCCATGAGGTGAAGGAGGGTGCCTGAGCCCTCTGGCCCGCAGGCTTCCTCCCTGCTCCATCTGAGCTGCCCCAGACCCAGCCCGACGGCTGACTCTGCTCTTTGGGCACAGCCTGGTAACGAAGGGCCCTGAAGTTCCTTTCTGGAGGCCTGCTGGAATGTAAAGGAGCAGTGACATCACCCCCAGCCCAGCCCTCTCCTGTGTGGTGCTCGGCATAGTACCTGGTCCACTGTGGGTGTCAGTAAGCGTGTACATAATGAATTCACCCCTGAGGGAAGCTACTCCAGGGCCCTGGATACTGTGGGGAGCTGTGGGGAGCTGTTTCCTCAGACTGCTAGTTGTAAATATTTGAGCACAGCACAGACGGAGGCCACCTCGCTTTCCCAGAGGAGCAGAGCACACAAAGCTGGAACAGATCGTTCACTTGGCCAAAGTCTGGCAGCGTGCATGCGGGCACACGGGAAGGGTGACAGGCGCTGTCCACACACGCTCACGCTCTGTGCAGCCCCTTCTTCTGATACAGTGAGACACGTACCACTGATGCCAAGGACCGGAAAAGAAGGACAGTACCGGATGTCACTGCACTCGCTCCGCCGCCTAAAGAAGTGGAAATTGCAAACGTGCTCCAGTCCGGGGACCACTGAGGAGGCTGAGGCACCTGCAGCCGGCAGACAGGGAGCAGCTGCTCACAGGATGCCCAGAAGGACAACGCAGGGAGGTGGGACAGCACTGAGACCACGACACGGGCGCTGCTTGACAAGAGCAACGCCATCTTGGGTCCCCTCTGCTATGACGGGGCAGTGTCCTGGGCACCAGAGGCAGACAAAGCCACGTGGTGGCAGTGGAGTATACAGCTGGACCCTGCTGCTGGCCGTGCCACAAATGTGCCCGACACCTTTGCTACTAGCAGGAGACAAAGTGGGTGTGTTCTAGGTTGGGTGACATCATTTGGGTGCTAATCCACACAAGCACTGTCCTTCCAACACCAATTGCTGGGATCCAGCTGGCCCTGGCGGGCCCAGGGCCACGTGTCCATCTGAGCAGCCCCCAGAGTCCTGAGCTCTGTGCAGTCGTGGATCCGTCTGCTGCTTTCAGTCTGTGGTGTGCAGAGGCTGGTTCCACGCCCAGGGACCAGGCTGTTCCGAAAGAGCTGTGAACGGCGCAAGTGTCCTACAGCCACCATGAGTCTGCCTATTCCCAGGGTGAGCTGGACGCACAGCACTGACCTCAGGTTGTAGGTCGGAGAGGTTTTTCTCCCAATTCTTGTAGTATTTGTAGAGCACCCTCGCGCACGACAAGCTCCTGTTCCCTGGGTGATTCTCAGAATCACTGTAATAGTTGGTACACTGCGTCCACGTGAGAAGTCTGGAAGCCTGAAAACTCAGTCAGCTGCAGTGCCACATCCTGGGAGCACAGCACTGGCCCTTACCCTGGGATGTTGCCCAGTGCGTCAACTGGGGAAGCCCAGAAGTCTAAGCGACTCGGAAGGGGGCCAGGGGCTCGCATGGTAAGCGCCCTGAGCCTGTGCAAGCGGACGGAGGCGGGGCATGGTGTGAATGCTGCGCCTGCCCTGGGGCGGTAGCCTCCCTCCACGGTGGTGGTGGGGAGGCTTGCTTCCCCGTGCTCTTGCTGCTCCGATGTCTTTTGCCGCCCTGAATGGTTGTCCTTCACCACGCCACCCTGCCCTGGAGCCAGCCAGTTATGGACTGGAACCTCTGCAAGCTGTGACTAAATAAACCTTTCCTCTTGGGGCACTGGGTGTTTTTATCTCAGTAAGGAGAGAAAAGAAACTATCAATAAACGAGCGTTGTGGCTTGTGTGTGTTTGTCCCCCTAAAGCCTCATGCAGTC
>PVJA010008675.1:0-29922 GCA_004027025.1 Myocastor coypus
CACCCTCACCACTTTCTATTTAATATCTATAGGTCTCTGTTTATCCATCTGTAAATTGACAGTAATTTTAAATACCTTGCAGTGTTGTTGTGGAAAAATAATAGCATAGGTTCAAGGGCTGGGTGAATAATAGTTCCTGAATAAAGTGTCTTTGTATTCAGTATACATATAAACTTTTCTTTTGTATACCAAACTCCCTAGGTACTATTAAGTTAATGTAAGCATTTCAAAGCAATGCCAGTTATCAATAATTTCTACTATAAAAATTAGTGTACTCAAATTTATAGTTAGTCAAGCAAATGGTCAATCTGTACTTCAGAAATTCAAATCCATTCCCAAGAATGGTTCTCTTCACAGTGGCACTATGTACAGGTTGGTTCTTTAATTTACCTTTCTTTCTGCATTGTCTAGATTATGGACTATTCATATAATTCTAGCTCCGATTTTTTATTTACTCTCCAAAAGATTTCTACTGTTCAAGGATCCTTCCAAGAGTGGCATGACAGCCTTCCATGTCAGCCACTCAATGCTTCAGTTTCACAATCCATTAATATTGCTACAACTTCAAAATAGACTCAACTATTTTAAAGTTTTATTGAATTTTTATAGGCAACAAGCATCAGAAGAGAATCTCATAATGCATCTCTAATAGTGACTGGTAATTTTTATCATACTGCTACAGAAATGATCTATTTCTTCATCTATAAATATTCTAAACAACAGCTGAATATATAAACATTTTATTGAAATATCATATATCAAAAATCATAATGTTAGGAATTTTGAGGACTATGTCTCTCAGCATAAAGACTAAAATATTGCCTTGGGGCACAAAAATGTCCATGATCTTGTGCCATTATTCAATAAAGGAAGTAGAAACAGTCTTACCACTAGCCAGGAAGAGATTCTGCAGCCATTGGAGACTTAAAAGTACAACTACCAATGGACTCAGAATCATCAATATAGAAACTTGCAGTAGTACGAAGTATCTTTCCATTGAGATTTGTAAAGAACTATCAGGAAATTTTTTTTCATTTGAAGTTCTGTGTTTTTTTGGTGCAGTACAGTAGCAGAAGCCACAGAAGGGCCAGCCTTTGGGGATAAATTATTGCCTACCACCCCACCAAGAAAAGACTGCATGAGGATTCTAACTTTCCATTTCTGGTTTTTGAGCAGCCATGATTTGTAACAACAAACCTACTTCAGAATATCTTGTGATTGGGCAGTCCAGTAGTCAATCTGGGAAATTAATGATCACTCCAATACTAAAAAATAATGTCACTGAAAGTAGAAAGCAAGATCAGTGGTTTGATCATTCTTGTTGAATCTTGAAATTTGTGATTTAAAAAGAGGGAGGGAAAAGTTTAATAATTCCATATCACTCTCCTAAGCAAAATCATATATAAAGAAAAAAATCAATGAGTAGGCCACTTGGTATTTAAGGGAGTTCAGCCCATGCTCTCCTCTGCCAATCACACTGTGTCTGCCCTGACCATGTGGGTACTCCAGGGCCCTCCCCTACAGATTTATATTCCCACTGGGAAAGCAACACAAACAAATATTCCATGGTAGAGCCTGTGAAATAGAAGATGTGCTTGGAGAGAAAAACAAGACACACTGGACATACAGCCGGCAGCATCTGATACAAGTCGTTGGGCCACTGCGCTCAGCCATGTCCCTCTGCACCACCCCCTACTGCTCCGTTCACAGGAGTTTCTGTGCCTCCTTGGGCTGTCCCTCATCACCAACACCCACAAGTGCAGAAGACTTGCAATGCTGCCATGTTTTCCTCATCTACCTCCCCACAGCTAGAAAGCTCTACAAAGCATCTGAACACAAATGATATTGAGAAGACCCAATTCCAGGCTGTGACTGCTGTGAATAGCAGAATTTGGTTTTGTACAAAGCTTTTAAATCATTACTTAATCCTGCTAATAATTTTGGCTAAGAAGCTATCCTAGTAGATGTTGATAAGGTCTTAGCTACAAAGATCTTTATTATAGCAGTGCTTAGAAAATGAAAATGTGAAAATATTCCAAATAACTGCTATTAAGGAAGGCAAGTAATGAAATGTAATATAGCCATTAAATATCACATAGTAAATTAATACTTATAAACATAGAAATACATTTACCACATATTAAGAGAGAGGAAAAAATTCAGGATATTATGTAATAGGTACAACATGATCCTATAAATTTCTATATAATATATATCAATCCTATGTAGATATAGGCATATATCCACATGTACAATGTTAAATATTCATCATATATAATTTATGTATACATGCTATATACATAAGAACCATCTATCACTGAGGGAGATACACTGCTTTTATTTTAATATTTTTCTAATTTTTTCTAGCAAAAATGAGTCAAGATGTTTATAATAACTTCTCCAGCAAAACTAATATTTTTATTATTGAATATCTTAAACCTGTACATCAATGCACAGAATAAATGCCTAAGCATTTATTATACCAAGTTAGTACAACTCTTTTGGAGCAAATCTGCTTTTAACACAGGTGTACATAAGTTGAATAAAAGTAGGTCACAATACTGAAATGCTACTTGTATTTACCTTCTGGTAATGAGAGGCCTATTTCTGATGCTCTTAAACTCAGTTTTTAACTACCCAGACTATCTCTAAAAACCACTTTTTCACCCAGCCTCTGCACCAGTAATAGTAACATATAACTCCGTACAAAGAACCATGATTTTTCGCTTTTCTTAGAGCTGTTATCATCTGCTGTGGTATGCTGGCTGGGCCACACAGCTTACCTCCTGATTTACCTAAATCTTTTTGCTTCTATCAACCACAGGGAATGGGGACACTTACAGGTAACAACTGACAATTTGAACAGAAAATATAGAGAAAAGCTGTATAAAGCAAGTGGCTCAGATTATAGCTGTTGACTTCTAATATTATTTGATAGATGAGACTGCTACAATTATCTACTGCTCATGGGTTCCATTACTGGAATAAGAAGCACACAAAATAAGGGCAATTTCCCAAACAATGTATAGAACCACTTAACTTTGTCAAGAGCCATTTCTGCAAGAGAAGTCCTCCTTGTTAAAGAGACAAAGATAATGTGCTGGCAACTTGACACAAGCGTTTAGTTCACACCACGTTAACTGCCTTTTGTTACTTTGCCATGCTCTAGTTAAGGCCAAATTGGATATTATTTTTAACTAAACGTTTGTTTTAAAATGCACTCGTGGAGTCTACCATTCTCCTCTAAAATAAGAAAGAAAAAGCTCTAAGACAAATTCAAAATTCTCTGAAGGAGTGAAAGAGTGAATTTCCATCTGAATGTTTCACGAAACTTCTTTGCAATTAGATACTCCAAGATTATTAGAACATTCTTCATTCTTCAAAACATTTTTTTTTACCCTGTGGCTTAACCTTATGTTACTATTTAAAGATGAAAAAGAAATTCTGTTTGTAAAGGAGGAAAAAAGTAGTCCATTTTTTTGAAAACAAAAATGTAAGTGTCCGAGCAGTGAACTGAATTATTCTATTTATACTAACTTCTAATTCATTTTGCATTTTTATTTTGGACAGACCCATTGAATAGAATGAGTTTGGGAAGTGTTAGAACTATTTGGGGAATGATACTGGTATCCCAGCTCTTCTTACTCTCCTCCTTATCTACCTTAGAGAGTAAAGAGAGGGAAAACTGAAGAAAGATAAGGAAATATTTAAGTCAGAAAAGCCCAGGGTCACTGTCATAACACTGTCTGATGAGTTTAATATGAATACACCTCTATCAACTGCACTTTAGAACAGGGAAACAGGTGGGCACCAGTAAGAGCTATCCCAAAGGCCCTTAATTTCATTTCCTAGAGAGTTCACATGTGCAATATAAAATGTTATCTTATTTTTAAATGAAAATCCCTCTGTTTTTTTTTCCTCTTTATTGTCATTGCTTTGATAAATTCAAGCCAAACTGGACAAGCCCAAATTGCAAAAAGAATATCAAGCTCTTTTCCTCACCTTTTATTTTTATTTCAACTTTGTCTTGAATAAGCAGCTAACCAGGCCTAACCAACTTGGAGAGTTGTGTTTTCCCTGCACTCAGGACCTGGAGTTCTCCAAGGACCTCATTGGAGAAATTCCCCTAAAATCTGGGTCACTGTAGGAATCAGTACACGGAGCTGGTCAAAAGCACGCTCCTCTTCAATAATACTCAAGAGAGATGGTTAACTTGTACAGTTTAATTATAACATTCAGGATTTTTTTATTATTCTTTCTCAGCTCCTGAAATCTTTTAAGTCTCTTTTAAAAGGACCTCTACACAAAAGGTAACTTCATCCTGGAGAGAAAGAAACTCAGACTTGGCCATACCACTTCCACTTGGGCATTGATTAGATGTCTTTTTTTTTTTTTTAACAAATTCAAAAAGAAAGGGGACACGATTTAAAACTAAAATAGAACCAGGTACATTGTACAAAGGATTATTTCAAGTAATTCTCCTTGAAACTATAACAAAGGAATGCTTCCTGGGGATTAAATGGACTGTCAGGTAATCAGAAAAGTTCTTTTAGGTTTGTCCTCAGGAAGAAAAAGAGCACTTTGGATGGATTTTGTTCCTGGCATTTTGTGACACTTTACAGCTTATTCCCTGGTGTCACACCGATTTATTTTATTATTCATGAGCTCCATGAAGGAAGGAATGATCTTAGAGGTCCACAGCTGGACCACACTAATAGATCCTTTTCCTCTCCTCCATCTACTGTTACTTTAATATGGATAAGATTGTTTTATTAATGAGAGAAAATGGATTTCTTGAATATCCGCCTCTCCCTTGGTCACTCTGGAACCTGGTGTACTTGATTAATTGATTCTCAACTTTTTGAGCACCCATACTATTTTTGACACTGTACTTTAAAGAAAAAGAATTTGGACATAAATGAACAAAATCTGTACCTGCAGGAAGTTACATTCTAATGAAACAAGACTGACCTCCATTACTAATTGATGATGCCACAGTCAACTATCAATTATTCATGTAAAGATTATCCATGACACACTTTGAGAGCACCCACTGCGAATTTCAAAATCCCAGGCTTTCCTACTCCTTTACTACACAGACTGAGGGATGCAATCTGAAACACTTGGCCATGCTAGAGATCTAGTTACAGAGCGAAGCAAGCCAGTAACCTCAACCTCCCATGCATCTGCATCTTCGTCTAGTAGGAAGGCCCAGAGTGCCTCAAATAGGCTATTATGCTAGTTGCTACAGAAACGAATGGATTAAGGATGTTCCGGGGGAGCCTAGGACAAAAATACCTAATTCTACTGGTGAAGAACAAAAGGAGATTTCAATGGGAAGATGCCGTATGATCTGAATGTTGAAAAGTAAGGGTTATTGAGGGAGAAACAGAATTGAAGGTAAGTAGAGTATAAGCAAAAACAGAGAATTGTGCAATAGCATGATGCCTGTGGTATCTACTCATTGTTCATTGTGGCCATGAAAGATGGGTTGAAAGATGATCACTTCCTAACAAAAGATTGAGCTAGGACAGTAAAGAAGTGGACTGTTATTATCTGGGATCTGAAGAGAAAGAAAGGATAATTGCCCCCTCTTTGTAATATAGCTCAGGTATAAAGTAGCTGAGTGTTATTGTAAAGACTGAGAACACTGGAGGAGAAACATTTTCAGGGAAAAATAGCAAGTTCAGGTTTAGACCTTACTGACACTCTACTGCTGAGAGCCGTGAATAGATTCTAACCCTTAACACCAACACCTCAATTATATATTTGGCTGCTCTTGAACTATGGTAATAGGCATCAAAAGACAACCAATTAGTTTCTTATACACCTCCATTGCATAGAATAGGTCTCTCATAATCTCTGTTGTTTCTTCAGCCTAAATGCACAGGGTTATGCTAACGTCAACAGAAAAAACAATTCCCAAACCCAAGACTAGTCATTTCTGCTGTCTCATCCCATTTAGTTTTCTTTTGCTTTTTTATTCTTTTCTTTTTCGTTTTACTTTTTCTGACTTTTTTTCTTTTTTGAGTATATAAAACTCAGCAACACTGATTTTTATTTGTAAATACCATACAAAGTTCAAGTATGATGTAAATATTGTTCTGCTTTTCTTCAGGTATCTGATCACTCCATAGAATATACTGTGAGATAACTCCTCAGGTCCAAAGAAAATAGCACCACCACTAGCCTTAAAGTTGACCACAGAGGGAAATGGTGCCAAAATGTCTAACAAATGTCACTTACAATGTATTCCTTCATTGATTTGTCTATTCTTTTATTCAACAAAATACATTGAAGATTCACTACAAACCAGGCCAGTAAATACCACAGGGACTGAGGGAGCCTGTCACGGAATCTGCTTTCTAACAGGAAAATGGACACCAAACACGTTGTTTTTGGTGCTATGAAATGAGGTAACTTGGGGGAAGTAGCTCTAGGTGGTGTGGATGACAGTTGACTGTGATCTTGGAGGTGGAAGAAAGTGTGCAGGCCAAGATGGGAGGAAGAATGTTCTTGAAGGAAGAATAGCAGAGAAACTAAGGCTGGCAAAAGGATGGTGCTATGAACAAACATACAGAAACAAACAGGGATTGCCAGAATAGCACTGGTCAAGAAGAGGAAAAAATTAAGTGAGGAGAGAAAAGTAGGCCAAGCAGGTCAAGGAGAGACATGAGTGAAGGCAAAGGAGGACCTTCAAGGACCTTACCACCAAAGCCCAATATCATCCCTCAGGGAGGACATCGTCATGTGCCTTGACCTTCAGAAACTTGTCATATTTATCAAAATCATAATAACAACATTTCCAACTCACAGAGAAACAGAGACAGAGACAGACAGAGAGACAGAGATAGACAGAGACAGAGACTCAGGCAGAGGGAGGAAAAACAAAATGGAGATTGACCTGTTTGCTGCCTTTGCCTTTACCACTGGGAACACTCAAGGCTTGGTCTTGTTGTGAGACTCAAATCATATGACTGTGGAGTTTTGTCTTCATTCCTTTTTCTGTTGCTATACCAGAATACCACAGACTAAGCAATTTATAAAGACTAGACGTTTTTGTTAGCTCATGGTTCGGAAGGCTAGGAAATCCAAGAGCAGTTCTGGCCTTGGGTGAGGGCCTCTTGCTAGTGGGGAATCTGAAGAGCCTCAAGACATTACATGGTGAGAGGAACTGAGCATCCTAGCCCAGGATTTTCTTTTTCTGCTTGGAGAGATAGAGTTCCATGGAACTAAGGACCAATCCTTATGACCTCCTTTAATCAAAATCTTACTTACCTCCCCATGTTTGCCCGTCCAAATACCTTCATAATACTTCACAGTGGGAGTTAAATTTCAACATGAATCTTGGTGGGAACATTGAAACCCTAGAAGAATCCCACAAAGTTAATTGTGCTGCATCAAATTGTTCATAGCCAGCTTAATGGTGTGTCCATAAATACTAGTCATCTCCTAATCCCCAGGACCACTAAAAGTGACCTTCAGGGCCAGTAAAAGTGACCTTATTTGGTAAAAGGACCTTTGAAGAGATAATTAAGTAAATGAGAAGACTATCTTACGTTACCTGAGTGGCTCCTAAATTCAGTAAGGATGATTACACAGAAAATGGGGTGACAGTATAATCCTGGAGGTGAAGATTGTAGGAATGCACCCACCAGCCAAGGAATGCCAGCAGCTGCCAGGAGCTGGCAAGGCAAGAATATATTCTCCCCTATGCCTCTAACACCTTGATTCAGACTTCTGAACTCCAGGACTACAAAAGGACAAATTTCTGTTATTTTAAGCCACCTACTGTGTAGTAATTTGTCACAGTAGTCAAAACTGATGTAGTATGCTGAGAAGAGCTTCTAAAATATTGTGATTTTTTGTGGAGGAATCACTGAGAACAACGGCTCTTCCACCCCTGGACATCTCAATTTGACTCTCAAATTAAGGACAAAGGTGCAAAAAGCCTTCAGAAAAAAATCATTGTGAAGCTCATTTGTTTTCCACCTCAGTCATCAGCAGACTGAGAAACTAGTCATTAAGGAGATCGGGGATCAACTCACTAAGTGCTATGTAATTTTTTTTTTTATTTTAATATCACTCAGACAGATCTTTCCAAAATAAGCCTGAAATTTTCTTGCCAATTAGATTTTACATAAACTATAACTAAACTTTTCTTAATTAAAGAAACATTGAATAAATTTAAAATAAAAAACTGTTATTGCAATGTGGTTGCAGTGATACACATCCAGATTTTTATGTGATACGGGGCTTCTTAGCCTGCTCCCCTACCCTTACACCCTCAGCTTTATAAGCATTAGCCACTGATGTCTTCAAGAGCTACTAAATACCTCTCCCTCTCCCTGCCTGCTCCCTTTCCCCCCTTCTTCCTCTTCTCCATTCTTTGCCTCTCCTTTGCCTCTTTTCTGGTGGGGAGTAGGTGCTGGGCAACAGAGAGAGACAGACTCCTTTCATTCTTTTTTATCATAAGTATACCCAGAAACCCATTTGCAAGGGAGTACAGTGTGACACATACATTCTGGTAGGTGAAGCCTCACCTGTGAGGCAGCCCAGGCAAGGACAAACACGGGAAGAACCTTGCTAGTGCACGCTGGTAATTGCTGCCATTGTGGGCCATTACTTTGGGTGCCTAAAAGGGGAAGCATCCCCAGAATAGAGAGGTGCTCTGCGTATCAGCCTACTGCCCGCTGGGTATTGGCTGAGAATGAACAGGCCTCTCTTCATCTACTGTGCTGAAAACAGTCATCACACGTCACACCAGAAGATGGAGAGGAGAGCAGAGCCCACCGTATGTGCACAGCAACAGGCTCACTTTTTGAGAATGAGGAAAGATGCTAGTATGCATAACAAAAGAAAAGGAACCATGCTAAGGACACTAAGCAAAATGGTAGTACTTTAAAATTGTATACGTAGGATCCTGAAAATAGTGCATCTTTCTCTGCACTCACAGAGTTAGATAAAATAGGTTTCTAGGGACAATAAGGAGTACTACCAATAAGAGAAGACTTGGTGCTTGTAATATTTTTAAATGAAATAAAAATTAAGAGAAATAAGAGGAGAAAAGGGGTCTGAGCAACCTCTTAAATGGGAATAGCTTAAAGAAAAGTAATGTTTCACCACTGACTATGACATAAGCAGAGGTATATCAGATAATAATTCTGAAAACTTGAATAGAAACAGTAAATTAACACATTTATTTTTCAACAATGTGTACTATGTTCTAGGTATGATGTTGTGTATTACCTGAACACAAGCTAAAGAGACATGTACTCTCTACAGCTGTAAAAAATGAAAAAAGCTACTATCCAAAATATAAAAAGCAGAAAAGAAGCATAAAATTTTAATAACCCAAATAGCTTGCTTGAATAATAAATATAAATGGATTAAGCTCTAATAAACTGAAAATTTGATAACTTAAGATGGTAAGAAAGGGGGAGAGAGAGAAAAAGGAGAAAGAAATGAGAAAGAGGGAAAGAAGACGAGAGGAAAGTACGGTGACACAGAGCAGTATCCCTCAAAAAAAAGTTCAATATGCTCCAAGCAGGCAAAGAACAAGATTAAAGTAAGATCCATGGTATTATTCTATGAAAGAATTAAAAGAAAAAGACAGGACTTAAAGTTCTCAAAAAAGTTCCACTCCCAATAAATTATAAAGCATACATTCAATAAAAAATGTTCCAATAATAGTCTTCATATAGAGGAAAGTTTTAAATAACCTAAATAATTAACTATTAATTAAATATTGTATTGCACACTCAGAATATGTAGCTATTAAAAATATGTTTTGCAAGCATAATTAGTGACTGGAAAAAAAATGTTCTTGGTATATTTTAGTAAATTAAAAACAGATTACCCATTGATTTGAATATGATCTAATTTTCTTTTTTCCCAAATAATAGTCTCCTCATAAACGCCGAAAGATGCAAGCACGGCAAGGTGCGCATCCTCTTTGCTACCTCTTTCTGGGCTTCATTTTTGTCTTCTTCTTGGTCTATAAGTTTACCTATACTTTTGGCAGCAAATAACTTTAAGTTGGCCTGTGTCAAAATCTATTTCAGCTAAGAGCTATTTGTACGTGTTGATTCGAGAAAATAGATGTAACATACAAAGGTGAAAAGGGAGGAATTTGCCTCGACCCCACAGATGAGGCCCCTTTAATGAGGCTTGGGGCTACTCATCTACTCAAGAGCTAAATTGGGAAGTAAACTTGGACTGTGTCCTCTCCCTGGTGCTGTATCCCCAGGTCTTTTGCTTCCCCTTAAAAACTGCCTGATGTCAGTCCTCTTCTCTGCTACTGCTGCAGCCATCATGGTCCTCTTCACCTCCTCCAACTCCATTTTCTGCACATCAGGCCCCAAGGTCTCTGCAAATTCCATACTCTTTGGCCCTCACTCTGTGGCCCAGCCCACATAAACATCACAACCAGAGTGCTCTTCAAAAGGCTACTAAGCACAGCCTTCCTGTGGCCAGATCCCTCCAGGGCTTCTTCCTCCAGGCATAAATACCCCCACCCAGCCCCATCCACCTCCCTTCCACTGAATCACCTTCCCATCAGTCGCTGGACTCTAGTGCCTTGGCTCACCTCTTCCACGGCACCCTGCTGCCAACCTGCAGAACTTTCACAAAGGTACTGCTCCGCTCCCCTTTGCACCTGACACCATCCCCTGTCAGAATGAATGTCATGCTCACCAGGAGACATTCTTTCTCTCCACAGTTGCTGTGGTTTAAGCATGTCCCTAAAGTTCATGTGCTGGAAACTTAAGCCTCAACACAACAATGTCAGGACGTTGAGTTTTAATAGGAGGCATTAAGTCATAAGAGCTGTATAATGTCACTTTCACAGCAGTGGATTTGTTATGGGAGAATGAGTTTGTTACAAAAGTGAATCTTCTCCCGCCTTGTTTTCTCTCGTACACATGTGCCCCCTGCCTCCTTCTATGGGGTGACAAGCAAGAAGGCCCTCACCAGATGCCAACTTCTAGCCTTGACTTCCTCAGCTCTAGTACCTCAATAAATAAATGTCTACTCATTACGGATTACCCAGTCTCAGTGTTCAGTTATAGCAGCACAAACCAGACTAAGACAACAATCTAGGTTTTGTTTTGGTTTTTTTTGTTTTGTTTTGTTTTGTTTTGTTTTGTTTTGTTTTTTCCTAAAACACCCCATTTTTCTTCACAGGGTCTATCATAGCTCCATGGCACAAGTGCCTGCCTGGCAAGTGCAAGGCCATGAGTTCAAACCCTGGTCCCACAAAAAGAAAAAAAGGTTTCAATTATTAATTTCTTTTGTAATATGGGAAATACATATTTTATCTCCTAAACTATAAATTTTCTAAAGGCAAAGTCTCCTTTATGATATTATCAGTGAATTCCCAGAAGATAGGACAATTTCTAACACATGAAATCATCATATTGGGGCCTGGAAACTGCTATGGCACTTCCTATATAGCTCAGTGGTCTAAGCGCCTACCTAGCAAGCACAAGAATCTGAGGTCAATCCCCAGTATTACATACTGAGCTGGCCCTGCCTGAGGCCCACCAAGCCAGCCGTCAGAACCAGGAGTGCTGGTGCACACCTATCATCCCAGTACTGGGGAGGCTGAAAACAGGAGAATCACTATGGGTCTGAGCTGCATAGTGAGACCCTGCACCAAATATATAAATTTTAGAAAAAGCAAACTGTAAAAGGCTCCAGTCAGCAACTGCTCACAATTGCCAGTTGTGCTGATAACCCACTACTATTATGGACTATTGGACTAGATTGGGTCATTTTGCTGAATTCAAGTACCTGAAATCTTTGGACTGGTTATCAAATATGAAAATATTCCTTAAAGACTTCCCCAAGTACAGCTTCTCTAACAGCAATGGAACACTCATCTCTGACAAAACAAAAAGGGGGCTATAAATGAAGGACCATTTTGTTGTGAAAATATATATATAAATATATGTATATGTATATACAAGATAGTTAGGACATATATTCAGCTACTTTCTCTTAGTTCAATGAGGAGAAAGATTTGTACTAATAGTGTTTAGACAAGATATCATGTTTACATCTTCTCCTCTGAATAACTATTATGAAGACAAAAACATGCAATGTATTAATTATTTTAACTGTCCGTTTTGAAACTGTTTTATTTTTTCTCATAAAGTGAATAAAAAATATTTTAGAAGTGGAAAATACTTTTACCTAGCACTTCCTATATACCAAGCAGGAATTAAGTATTCTCCAGATGTTCACACACTTCATTCTCATAATAATGCTATGGTGTGCTACCGTGGTCCCCATCACGCAGGTGAGAAAACTGAAACACAGAGAATCCAATAATCTGTCCTCAGCTTACTGATAACAAATATTTAAGCCAGAACTTGACACCACACAATCTGGCTTCAGGCAGCATTCTCCTTATCATTACAATAAGATGTTTCTTATAATAAATTCTTACTAATTTTTTTTAAAGAAATGCTCTCATCCTGAGAAAGTTCCATCATTCCAGCTTCTTTTCATGCACATATATGGATGTAAACAGTGCTGTGCTTTTTCAAAATTGGAATCACATTCTGTGTACAGCTCTGACTCATATAGCTGTAGCAAATGTTATATAAGCACTTGGTTTTAACATTATATCATTCCATGTATGGTTCGATCTGGACTTAGTCATTCTCTGATTTGGGGGCATTTAGATAGCGTTTTTTTTTTTTTAACTTATTGCTATTTTATATGGCATTATAATGACACTTCTAAACATAATTATTGAGCTGTGTCATTTGGTGAATTCTATGAAGAGTTCAAAATACATGAATTTCAAGGATGTTAAGGTACCTTGACTTATTGCCCTTCCAGAAGAATGTCAGAGGCAACCTGCTTGGGTCCCCTTTCTGTTCTTCTCTCAGAGAAAAGCTTTCTTTCCCCTAACAAATATTCTTCTCTTTAATAAAAAGAATGTCAGATGAACTCCTGTCCCCATTGGCAATCTCAAATGAGGCCATTCATTTAAAACAGCATGTGGGGCATGAATGCCCCCCAAATTACTCGTAAGTACAAGTAGTTTATGGCATATTTGCGTTATCTCCAAATTTAGGTCCTGACTTGAGTAATATTATAATGAATTTATATTTCACAATCAACAAGTTGAAAAATGACCACCCTCTAAATAGACATTAAATATTAATCAAAGTACTTGTATAGCACTTACGCTATTGAAAATTATAATCACCACTCGCCATTACAGAGGAATTATGAATTTAAATGTAAACTAAAATTCAAGTCTATAACAGTGACCCAAAAATCTCATGTTGCTTTTTCCTTTTCCATACTAAAAAAAGTTTGCAAAATATACATTTTTGTCACCAGCTGCCTTTCCAAAACAAATTTCTAAAATTAAATAGAGGATTTTGTTTTGTTTTGTTTTGTTTTTTTTGTTTTTGGTTTTGGTTTTGGGTTTTGGGTTTTGGGTTCTGGGTTTTTGTTTTGTTTTGTTTTGTTTTGTTTTGTTTTGTTTTGTTTTGTTGGTAGCAGGGATTGAACACAGTACCTTGTGCTTGCAAGTTAAGCCCCCAGGCCCTGAATGGTATGGCATTTAGAGCTGGGAATTGATCCATGCACCTATGCCACCCTGGGTTTGCCCATACAGTTAAGCAGTATTTTTTAAGATTTTCTGCAATAGAAATCCAGAGAAGAACAACTCTGTGTATAGGCTAGGTCACTGCAACTAGCAGTAATATATGACCAGACTCTGAGCAGGGAGCCTGTTTGCTTGCTTCTCACACATATTGCCATAGTTTTTCAAACACGTGGAAAATTTCCTGATTACAGTTTAAAAACTGCACCTTTTTATTACATCACATTCCCAATGGACCACACTGAAATCTTGGAGCTGACATGACAGATCACTCCTCTGAGCACTGGACTGTCATAGCACAATGAAGTTTTAAGAAAGACACCTAAACCCAATATATCCCAGGGTGAGAGATTTCATCCGCCCACAAAAGGAGCAAATTGGAATATATTCAATTATCAAGGAAGGAAAGAAAAATTAATCTAGAAAAGTTAAGAACTTCACTTCTTAAAGTTAACATAAAACAAATGACAAAGATGGAATTCATTTTAAAATGGCACACCTATCACAAAACATATTGTGCACTGAAATAAAAGTTACATGCTCACCCGAAATTTTTTTTACCTCTCAGAAATTAAGCGATTTCTTAATATCATCAACTATCCAGGTAACATGAATAATCTACAGTTATGTCAAAATTTTTTCAACTTATTTGCATTAATCAGAATCCTAAAAATGTCCATATACTACAATTGGGTGATAATGTTTTCAGTCTCCTTTCATCTGAAAATCATTTTTTAACTTTTTATTACTTTTAATAAGAAATAACAATGAGAAAATTTCAAAACACATTAGTTAGTTGTACATTTCCAATAAATTATATCATGCATACTGTTGTCCTCATAGTAGTTATTTAGAGCATAGGATGAAGACACGATAATTTTTCTAATCACTGTTGGTATAATAATTCCTTCTCATTGAACTAAGAGAAAGTAGTAGTATACATAGTCCAATATTCCATAATCACAGTGGGTCATTGGCAGAACTAGCAAAGTAGGAAGCTGTTGATTTAAGCCTTTTACAGCTCAGCATTCTAATCTAGCTTTATATTTTATGCCTCGTGGTTAAATTTTTCTGCTGGGTGGTTAAGGACAAGTTAAAGCAAGACCTACATAGAAAAACATGTAATTTTTGTATCTCCCAAGGTCAGTCAAATCCCCTCAGGATATGCCTTGAAACCATGTACAGTACTTTGTAGAACCGTTGTCAGTGTCAGCTGTCTGGATGAGTCATGGCCATTGCTTGGCCAGTTTGTTCTCTGTGAAAGCCTGAGAGAAATTTTGCTGTCAGAATTTTCAAAGACTAGACTGCAAATGCCAACCCATTTCTGTGATAAAGGAATAGACTACCTATATTCCACGTGGATATACCTACCTCTACCATGTAAAGTTCATAACCCACAAAACCGTAGGACTGAGATAATTGTTGAGTTTTTCAAACCACAAGCACTATATTTGAAACAGGTACACAAGGAAAGGAAAGCCCTCAGCACCTGTAGTGACACCATGTCACACTATGACATCCCAGGCTATTTCTCCCTAGAGGGAAGCAACTGATGACATATTCTACAAATGGCTCACCCAGACTACAAGGAAACTTACCTTCCTTGGTATTATGAAAAATTACTTTGTTTACAAACTGTTGCATTTAGCAGGATCACAAAGTTTCTCTTCTTTTCTTTTTTTTTTTTTTTTTTTTTTTTTTAGTCTATTTATGAACTATTTGCCACCAGAAATTCAGAAAAGCTTAGGAACCGAAGCCTAGAGATGCTTCATTAGAAGCCAGAACTCTCAGAGTCCAGTGGGAAAGAGCAGATTCCTGGGGCCATCACTTCGTGATCCAGGTCTAACTGTAAGAAACAGATGAGAAAGAAAGGCAGGAGTAAAATGAAAACCTGTGCTCTCCGAGATCTCAGACAGCTCCATTTCTGACTCCCCAACTTAAAATAATGCAGAGTACCAAGGACCTGTGGAAAAACTTGGAGAAGAAAGATGCCTGAGAGGAGTAAACATTCCTTAATTTGATGTGACAGTGGTAGCAAAAAGACAAGAGGAATGGCTGTGACTCTCACAAAACCTGATTCCAGGGCTAAGGAGATTGCTTGGCAGTGGTGTAAGGGCCTGCCTGCCACATGCAAGGACCGAGTTCCATCCCAGGTACTGCATGCCATGCCAGCTATGGAGACCAGGCGTGGTGGTGCACGCCTGTAATCTCAGCATTGGGGAGGCTAAAACAGGAGGATCACTTCGAGTTCAAGCTGCATAGCAAGGCCCTGTACCACATAAATAAATAAATAAATATTTAAAACCTGACTCCAGTCCAGAAGCTCTCTGCACCAAACTTACAGAAGAATGCAAAATGCTAATTTAAAAAAAAAAGTACAAGAATTGCTTGATGTTGAAAACCAGGCAAGTACATTAACCTCGAAAACTGGAATTTAACCTTGCTTGTCTTTTATTTGGGAGATCTAATTTTTTTCAAATTGTTTTTAGACCCTAGATTTTCTTTGTCTAACGAGTAGCTGGCAAAAAAAAAAAGTGCCATTCTCCAGGTTCTCTTCATTCTCCTGGTTGTTTTCTTTTGCTATGCAGAAGCTTTTTAATTTGATATGATCCTATTCATTGATATCATTTCTTGTGCTATTGATAAGTGCTAATTTGTTTTGCCTGTACTGCCAGTTTCTTCTGTTCCTTGAACATAAAGCTTTCTCCTTTTATTTGTCCATTTCTTCTTTGTAATAGAGAACTTTTTTGCATTTGTGATTTGTACGCTGAGTAACAACCTGGCCATTCTTATAAGATCATAATACACAGTAAAGTAGCATTATTTTGTTATGAAATTCCATTTTAATTTTTCATCAAAGCATAATTTCACATATTCTTTTTTAATATCCACTTGTATTACATTAAAATTTTAAGAATTAAATAAAAAAGAGATGGGAATCATATACGTAGGCCTTAAAGCCTCCCTCCTCAGTGGAATGAAGGCCCTTACGTAAGTGTTTCCTCCTGCTCTGCCCCTTTACACTTTGGCTTCAGCCACCACCCCTCCCCCCTCCTGACGGGGGCCACCACCGGCCAATCAATCACATCACAACCGGTGAAGCCTTGACTTTTGGGCCTCCCAGCCTCACGAACTGTGAGAAACACATTTTCTTTTTTTTTCTTTTTTTTAATTCATTTTAACGAGAAAGAAATAATTATAAGACAGTTTCAAAACAGATTAGTAGGACAGTTACAATAATTAGCACACTGCATATTATTGTCTTCATAGTAGTTGTTCAGAGTACAAGAGGTGGACACGATATCTTTTCTAAACACTATTAGTACAAATCTTTCTTCTCATTGAACTAAGAGAAAGTAGCTGTATATATATTCTAATAGTCCATAAAAGTAGTGGGTTAGCAGCATAACTGGCCATTTTACAGCTCACTATATTAGTATGACTTTACTTCTTATACCTCCTGATTAGATTTTTCTGCTAGATGATTAAGACCAAGTTAAAGCAAGACCTATATAGCAAAAAAAATGTAAGTTTTGTATCTGACAAAGTCAGTCAGATCCCCTCAGGATTTACCTTGGCTGACACTGACAAAAGCTTTACAAAATGTTGTACATGGTTTCAGAGAAACACATTTTCATTCCTGGCAAACCACACCGGCTGTGGTGTTCTGTCACAGCAACACTAATGCACCAAGACATCTACAAATTACCAAGGAGGAGCAATGACTCCACGAAAGTGTTTCAAGGCATGTAAAGACCAGAGGGATGTGCTACCCAACTCCCTGGTGCAGATAGAGTTGAATTAGAAATCACTGTTGCAAAGTAACAAAAATGTAAGAGAAATATATGTTTGAGTGTTTTAAAATGGAAACATAGAAGTAAAGTAAATTGCTATTTAGTGGAATTTAGTAGAATTAATTTACTACTTGTCTTGTATTTTGCTTTGTTTTTTAAGACAAAATATTTCAGCAAGAAAAAAAAATGTAGAATTTGAGACAAATGAAAACCTTTAAAAGGTTTGTAATTTCATTTAATAGTGACTGTAAAAATATCAGCCAATAACTTAGTAAGTTAAGCCCATTAGTATTCAGGAAGGAAATATTGAATAACTACAGGCTTTATCTTCTTAAGTAGTTAGAGGAACCTTTATGACTAGGAGGAAATACTCCATCGAAAATAAACTTCACCACTTCTAAATTAGCTGAAGAGGATGAGGAAAGGAAAGGAGACACAAAGAAAAGAATGGTGAGCAGAAAACACAAATGAAAAGGGAAAGTAGGCAAATATGAAAGTGAATTCATGATTAAAAATTAATTGGGCTAATCTATCACTGAGGTTGTCCTGCAAATGTTCTCATCATGTACTACGTGCATGAAGCATACTGTCTCTAAATAAGAGAATAAAAATCAAAAACTACAAAAATATATGGCCCTCAAATACTAGATGAAATGAGTAAATGTAGCAATATCATACAAATAAACTTAAGATCCAAAAATATGAAGATAAATAAACCAGTCAGTTATAAAATTATGATTAAAATTATGATTTAACAATTCAATGTAACAACATAAAGCAAGTATGCTTTTCATAGCTTTAAAATACATAAATCAGAAATTGACAAATGCATAATCATAGAGAAAAATTAGCACTGCTTAGAACATAAACATTGGCATAGCAAATTAACCAGCTTGATCTAGTAGAAATAAAAAGAATCACACTACACAAAAAGACTAAGCCATCTTTTCATAAGCATGTGGAACATCTAAAAATATTGGTAGAATGCCAAGATCTCAAAGAACTTCAATCACACATATAATCCTCTGATAATGGTATAATTAAATTAGAAGTCAGTGTTACAAAGTAACTAAAACATAAGAGAAATATATGCTTGAGTTTTTTTTAAATAAACTAAGATATAAAGCTTGAGTTAATAAAAAATTAAAACATATAGATGAATTAAATGTCTTGTTAGCAGTAAACTTATAGCATTAAGTTATTTGTTTGGAAACAAAAGTCTTAAAACAAATGTTCAATACAAGAATCTAGGGGAAAAACTACAAAGTGAATCTAAACAATGTAAAATCAAGAAATATCAAGATCATAAGATTAAAGAAACAAACATAAGAGGATAAGGCAAAAGATATCCAAGGCTGATTCTTTGAGCAGTGAATGAGCAGACAGATTGTTGGGGGGGGTCTGATCAAAAATGAAAGGGGAAGTTTGTTAAAAAGAGAAAAAAACAAAAATGAATAGTAGGTCTTCAACATCATAGGTGAATATTAGGAACATTGTGTATGAAATCTAAAACTTAAAATAAATAGATTCATTTCTAGAAAAATATAAATTTCTAAAAGCGATCCAAGAAAGAACAGAAAAAGGCAAACAAGCAATCATTGGAGATTGCACTGGTAATTAAAAATCTTTTAAATCAAGACAATAGCGTGGGAAGATCTTATAAGTAAACAGACTTCAGCTTCCGAGGAATAAAGAGACAAAGAAAATCTGCAACATTCAGGCAGATTCTGAAACCAGAAAAAGGGAGAAGTTACCCAGATCTTTATAAAACTGGTGAAAATCAGAGTACCAAAACTAGGCAAGTAGGTGTAAGAAAAGAGAGTTATATGGCAGTCACTTCAATACAAGTACACAGAGATTAAAAATTCTAAATATGGATTATAGTTGGACAATATAATGAAATTTCTTAATAAATTATTCCAACAAAAATATATTGCTATTAATCTTCCTTAGAATATTTCTCCTTGCTTCAAATACATTTATCCCATTGTTCTTCATCACTTTCAAAAGCACTTCTAGAAGTTCTCTTTCTACACCTTTAGCTGTGGTGTCATGGTGGCCTAGCTATCTTGAATCAATACAAATGTTACCTTGCATGGTCATCTTGATTTAGGGGAAGAGCCACAAGTCACTTGGTGCTGATCTGGTGAAAAGGGTGGATGAGGACACCATGAAATGTTTTACCAAGCCTGCTTTTCATTTACATGGCACGGGGCAGCAGCAGTCATTGAATTTTGATTGCACCTCTTAACGACACCAAAGAGGACTTCTGGAAGTGCTTCAAAAACAACCCCAGTGCCCATCAGTGAGGCACGGGTAAAAAAAGATGTGGCATTTTTATATAATGGAGTGCTACTCAGCTGTACAAAAGACAAATTCAGGGCTTTTACAGGCACATACTTGCAACTAGAGACCATAAACATAAGTGAAATAAATCAGACCCATATATGCAAACATGGCATTGTCTCACTAGTATAAGAACAAAAAAAGAGTAAATAAAATCTAGAAGGTACGATAGACACTGTGAAATCAAAAGAATCTGTTCAAAGGGAAGGAGCAACTGGAATGAGGAAAAGGATGAAAGAAAAAGGTAAGGACAAACAACGTATTTATGCATATATACATGACACCTTGGATAACCGTATTGCTGAGGTCTGCTGGTCTATTGAAAGGAGCAGTTAATGCTTACATTTTTTCCTCTCCTTTTTAATGTCATAACTTTTTTCCTTACCAATTTTGCATGCATCTATCTTGTAATCTAAATAACTAATTTGAAGACAGTATCATGCAATTTAGCAAACATTGTCAAATTCCTATTATTTTGTTTGGTGAAATTCTGTATTGTTTCTCATGTATTTTTTAAAATATTTTCATTTTCTTTAAAAAAAAAAAAAAAGTAAAAAGATGTGGCAAGAATGAGGGGTTAAGCGTGTATAAAGCTAGAAGAAATATTTTTAGGAGTGTTACTAGCAATGTTTTTACTGTAATAAATCTTTCACTTTATGTACTCAACAAATATGTTGATCATCCTTGTAAGTTCTATCGTAAATGTTTGAAATCTCTCATAATTTACAAAGCAATTTTAAAATATAAATTAGCCGTAGGTTTATAACTGGTGTGCAGTCTTACTACTGAATTGGACTCGTAGTGATTCACCTGTTTACAGCCTCCCAAGAGCTGGGATTACAGGCTTGTGCCACCACGTTCAGTCCCAATTGCCATCTCAGCATGCCCCAGAGCAGTAGGCTCAGGGATTGAACCCAATTCCTCTGCCTGTTTGCAGGCACTTTAATATGCTGAGCTATTTGGCCCTCCCAGTTTATGACTATTTTTTATGTTTTTGGGTTTTTGGGGGGTTTTGTTTGTTTGTTTGTTTGTTTGTTTTTTGTTTTTTGTTTGTTTGTCTTTTTGAGACAGGGTCTCGCTGTACAGTTCAGGCTGGCCTTGAGCTCAGTTTTGTAGCCCAGGCTGGTCTCGAACTCTCACCAATCCTCCCGCCTCAGCCTCCCGAGTACTGGGATTACAGGCGTGCGCCACCACGCCCGGCTTTATGACTATTTTTTAAATAGAGATTCATCTCAGCTTTTTAAAATCACTGCTAGTATAAAAACATAAAATTAGGATTCTTTAAATTTAGTGTAAAGAATTGCCATTTCAAAACAGATAAGTTATAAACTCATGGGTTATTTTCAGAGATTAAAGTACGGAAATAGACACTTGCGCACGTCACCAGAAACCATCACGCAACCACGGGGACATAGGTAAGATGGCTGCCAACACCGGATACTGCTCCATTATTCAGCCCAACCTGCAACCTACTTGCTCACTCGTGAAATTCACTATGATTGACTCCTGTTGATGATTTTGGCGGTGGGGAAGGAGAAACACGTTGGGAGAGGGGTTGGAACGGGTGAAAAGGAAGGTGTACTGTTCAGGGAGGATGTGTTATGTAGGGCAAGACTAATGCACTATGTTTAAACCCTGGAAATTTCTGCAAAATATTTGTATGAATTAGTCTCCTTTTGTACTGTAATTTAAATTTGCTGACTTTTAATCTTAAGTGAGGTATCTAATCTCTCTCCTAATTGAAATTTTTGCATATATTGACTTGCCATACATATATCTAACTTTTTTGTTAGGAAAGAGTATTACATTCTTCAAATATCACTAATGACTCATTGGTTCATCAGGAATTAGAAACATTTTTTTACTCTTCTTTATCTTTTTATCTATCTCCCAATTCATGTTTAATAGGGCAGTTCCCAGAATATGGGCAGAAAAATTAGAGGAAATTAAATATAATTACAGGAATTTTACTACAGAGTTTGGCATGGGTAAAAATTAAAACTACTAAATATTTTAATTTTATGGTAAAATTGATTTTATTTATTCCTTTTCTATTTTTTGCCCTATCTCAGCAATTATTTAGAGTTAATTCTGGCCTTAAATATCCTGTCATATTTATGAATGTCCTGCATAATACTTATTCCTCACAAAAGCGGAATGTGGAGGACATAGACCAGCTGCTGATGGCCCTGTAACCCGCTTAAAGCGTGTTGTTGCCGGCACTACATCAGTGTTTACTACTTGTTGGTTAAACTTTACCCCAGCAGGGTGCTCATCACTATTGCAACTCAGCAAGAGCCTGAGGATAACAAAATGGTGAGGGAGGGCTACACGGAGCCTCATAGAAAGGTGTCCATTTACTAGAGAATTGTCAAAGTCTCAGACACTGAAAGTGGCTTTTCCCTGAGAGTCAAGCTAAGGAAAAATTCACAGGCAGGACTGAAACTGGGCCAGATTAATTCCTCAGAGTTTCTTTGGAATCCATCAGCCTAGTTTAAAAAAAAAAGGGACCAGAGTAGAGAAGGCTGAGGAAGACACCAAGAACACTTGTGTGAGGAGGAAGCACCAGAATTCCTCTCTCTAGAAGTAACAGGGACTTAGAGGAAGTCACCCGGATGTTGGGTGCATCTTCAATCACAAGAAGCAAGAATTTTCCAAGCCACACAAGGTGCCTGCGCAGACAGCGGCCGCTAACCTTCCCTAGGTGGAGTGGGGAAGGAGAGAAGCAGAAAGACACCAACAAGGGGAGGGGGGTATGCTTACCAAGGAGCAATCTCTCTGCATCTGGTACAGGAAAAGTACGTGATTCTTCCTCTTCTGGCACCAGAGCAGGCGTTGCTTTTGAGCCATGTTGCAGACATGGCAGCCGGAAGCCGACCTGCTCCTGAACAGGCTATGGGTTCACCATTAGAGGTGTGAACAAAGGCTGAGCCTACTGAAATAGGAGCTTTCCTCGGAAAGTGTCCCCCAAAGAAATCATGTTCACTGAAAGAACTTAACAGAGCGCTTCTTGTTGGTTTTTAAACTAAGATCCAGTGTGAGCCAGGAGATATAGCTTCAACCCAGAGAAACCACAACTGAGGCTGAACACCCAGGAGGAACCTGTACTGACCTCTTCTCCCTATTCCCGCCCCAATCCAGGGAAGCTGAGATGAGGGGAACGGGGAAGAGGAGTGAGGAGGAGAAACCTCCGCTCCACACCCTGAGAACATTGTGCCTGAGCCGAAAGGACAGGAGGGAGGCGGATGAGTGGAGTGCAGAGCTTGCCTCACAATGAATGGGAACAGACCTTTAGCAAGTGAAAGAGATCAGACAGCTGAGAAATTTGTCTGAGGTATAACTGAGAAACAGCTGGAAGAGTAAAGCAAGTTAATGAAGGCCTTAATTCAAATAAGCATACGAAACAAAATGAAGAAAGTATTTGTACATAGACCAATTTCAGGCTGGATAGCAAATGAATGGCACATATTGAGGATTAGGAAAACAGCCAGGGTGGCAAAGAGCTGTGGAGAGGGCAGCTGGAGGGAAACAATTCCAGGACAAGGAGAGCTTTACCAGGTGAAGGGGGAAGCCAAGGTGGAGCAGCAGCAACTGTGCATAACCACTGCCAGTACAGCTGTTTTGTGGCATTAACCCAATCAGAGAGTCACAGTACACAGGTAAACCAGCTGTCCATTTGAAGTTCTTAGGAGGTTGGTACTGCTCTGTTTTGTTTGTTTCTCTTTCTGCAGTCAATATTATAGCATAGACCACATTCAGTGCCAAGTATTAGAATATGGTTGACTAAAAGCAAATGTAACTGGCCAAGCAATGGCCATGACTCATCCAGATGGCTAACACTGGCAGCAGTTCTAGGAAGCACTGTACATGGTTTCAAAGTAAATCCTGAGGGGATCTGACTGACCCTGGGAGATACAAAAGTTACAAGTTCTGTTATATGGGTTCTGCTTTAACTTGCCCTTAACCACCCAGCAGAAAAGTCTAACCACTAGGCATAAAAAGTAAAGCTAGATTAGTATGCTGAGCTGTAAAAGGTTTAAATCAACAGCTTCTGACACTACCAATTCTGCCAGTAATCCATTGCAATTATGGAATACTGGACTATGTATACAACTACTTTCTCTTAGTTCAATGAGGAGAAATTTTTTGTATGAACAATGATTAGAAAAAATATCATGTCTACATCCTGCGCTCTATATAACTACCACAAGGACAACAATATGCATGTATCAATTATTGGGAATGAGCCGGGCGTGGTGGCACATGCCTGTAATCCCAGCACTTTGGGAGGCTGAGGCAGGAGGACTGGTGCGAGTTTGAGACCAGCCTGGGCTACAAAAGTGAGCTCAAGACCAGCCTGAACTGCATAACGAGACCCTGTCTCAAAAAGACCAAAAAAAAAAAAATTATTGAGAATGTACTACTAAGGTGTTTTGAAGCTGTCACAGTGAGATGTCTTATTAAAAGTAATTTTAAAAAAAAACAAGCCAGGCGTGGTGGCGCACGCCTGTAATCCCAGCACTTGGGAGGCTGAGGCAGGAGGATCGGTGTGAGTTCAAGACCAGCCTGAGCTACAAAAGTGAGCTCAAGGCCAGTGTCAACTGCATAGCAAGACCCAGTCTCAAAAAGACAAAAAAAAAAAAAAAATTTAAAAACAGATCCTCAAGATAAAAAATAAAAGAAGAGAAAAGATACTACTAATGGAGGATAAGAACAAATTATTATAGAATCAGGTCCTAAGCATATATTTTTAAAATGTTACTTAGTTAGTTACTTTGTTAGTTATTTTTACTGGCTTAGCCCCTGGGGATGGTGTGGTATGTGGCGCTGCAGATGAAACCAAGATCCCCTGCACCTGTTAAGCTTACCTAAGCAGGCGCTTTAGACCATTGAGCTATCTCTCTGGCCCTAAATTTTATTTTAAAGAAAAAAAAGCAGTGATACAGAATTTCAAAACAAGATAATAGGAAAATAACAGTGATTATTATATGTATATTGTTGTCTTCAAAGTAGTTGCTGAGATTATAAGGTACAGGCATGCAAACCTGATCAAACACCATAAGCACAAACAGTTCCTTTCAGTGAACTAATAGACATTAGTAGTATAATAATTTTAAGTAGCAATTCATTCATTTGATTCAGCTCATGTCTTTGAGTTCCCAGTATGAGATAATACTGTGCTAGGCATAGAGGTTAAAAAAAGTGAGCAGAATGTGACCCTGGCTTTTAATAAACTCACTGTGGTCTGGTAAATAAAATGAACATCTAGTGTTCTGGGAATATGAATTGATAAAATTCAAACTTTAAAAAAAAAAAAAAAAAAGTAAATGTAACAAAACAGGAGCATATGCACTCAAGCCACAGTGTCTGAACTTGAATCATAGTTCTTTACATAGTAAGTGGATGCCTTCGTTTCTCCATCTGTAAAATGGAATCACAATTGTAGCTTCATCCCAAGATGATTAAAAGGGTGCCAACCCCTTTAACAAAGTAGAATAAATGTCATAGCTGAATAATATACTGCTAAGCCCTTTTAAACTACAGTGTCTTCCTGTAGCTAAGTGGTGTCCCAAATCTTTTGATCAAAGAGATTATGGGGCCACAAAGGAAAGGGATCAATGATACATAGCAGAGACACATAGAGAGAAAAAATTATCTCAGGCATCACAGAGAGCAAACTGATCAAGTAATGGCTGCGACTCATTCATACGGCTGACACTGGCAAAAGATCCACCAGGTGCTGTGCATGGTTCCAGGGTAAATCCTGAGGGGATTTGACTGACCTTATCAGATAGCAAAAGTTACATTTTCAGTTACATAGATCTTGCTTTAACTTGGTCTTAACCACCGAGCAGAAAAGTGCAACCATGAGGTATAAAAAATAAAGCTATATTAATATGCTGAGCTGTAAAAGGCTCAAGTCAATAACTTTGGACAGTTGCCACTTGCGCTGGTAACTCATTACTATTATGGACTATTGGACTATATTGAGTTATTTTGCTGAATTTAACTATATTTTGTCTGACATCAAGTATGAAAAGATCCTTTAAAGCCTTCTCCAAATACAGCTTCTCTAACAGCAATGGAACACCCATCTCTAACAAAACAAAACAGAAAAGGGATAATATAAATAGAGGACCACTGTGTAGTGAAAGATATATATAGAGAGAGATATATAAATTGGCCATTACTTGACCAATTTGCTCTCTGTGACACCTGAGATAATTTTTTCTCCCTATGTGTCTGTCCTATGTATCACTGATCCCTTTCCTCTGTGGCTCCATAATCTCTTTGATCAAAAGATTTAGGACACCACTTAGCTACAGGAAGACACTGTAGTTTAAAACAGCTTAAAAGCATAATATTCAGCTATGACATTTATTCTACTTTGTTAAAGGGGTTGGTACCCTTTTAATCATCTTGGGATGAAGCTACAATTGTGATTCCATTTTACAGATGGAGAAACTGAGGCATCGATCTATATGATAGTTGGGATAGATATGTAGCTACTTTCTCTTAATGCAATGAGAAGAAAAGTTTATAATAATAGTGTTTGGAAAAGATATCATGTGTGCATCTTGTCGTCTGAATAACTGCTATGAAGATGACAATATGCAGTGTATTCATTATTGTAACTGTCCTACTAACCTGTTTTGGAACTGTTTAATTGCTATTTTACCTTTTTTCTCATTAAAATGAACAAAAAATTAAAAATAAACGAATAAGCTACACTGTCTATGGTATTTTTTTAGTATTGACTTGGCTTAAGTCAATGAGTAGATTCCCTAATAAAAGCAAACTTATTGAAGGAAAACAGAAAATATTTGTAGGTAGGTACTTTTTAAAGCTTATACAGCAGAAATAACTCATTTGAGAAAAGTTTCCAATTTATTTGATAAGAAGCATTCTCACATGGCTCTTTGAAACATTTTCAGTGTATGAAACATAATCAAACAAATATTCATGTAATCGCTAATAATCTGTGGCAGGTGCAAACAGTTCGCTGTGCACACACAATGAATTCAATCCATAAATAGACCCTCACTTTAACATTCTAATGAGAGCCGCCTATTGCTCAAGTACTACTGGGATTGATTAATGTTAACTAAGCACGTAGTAGGGACACAATAAAGCAAGGAGGATGATTGTAGAATAATAAATTCTGTACATTTAAGGAAACTTTTGGTATTGGTTTTTGCCTTAATGGATGATTTCTTTCAAACTAGTTTCTAAGTGTGCATACATGAATCCCATCTATCACAGAAACGCACTGAATCACTGCCATGAGCAACCTCGGGACAACGTCAGAATCATCAGTTATTTTTTTTTTCTGCATCTTGTTAAAAATAAAACTGCACCATGAATTTTGAGCAAGTCTAATGCATAAATACATATTTGGATGAATCAGTGCAGCATATCCAATTCAAATGCTACCATATTATAAAACCAGCTGATGGCTATCATTCACTACTCTTTCACCACCAAGAATTATTTTCCATCCGGCTCCATCTTTTCCTTAGACAGCAGAAACTGAAACCCAATAACCACTACTTCCTTCCACTTGTCTTAAAAAAAATAATAATAATCCAACCCTATAACCCAAAACCCAAAGTTGCCCTCTCTACGTTGTATCTGCTGGCTCCTTTGGCTTTCCACTTGGTGCCCTGGGCTCAGTACCTGAAAGCCTAATCTCAACCACTGGGCACAACATACATGTAATGGAAGTGTGCATTGTAGTCTGTTTAAACACAAATACACCTATTGCCATTATTGACACATTGAAGTATCACATTTTATAGAAATTAAATGGCTCAATCTAAGAAAAAAGTTACAGTAGATAACCAGAAATAAGAGAACTTCAAAGTAACGTACAAGTTGTTTCACAAGAGTGCAGATAATACAGAGGAAATGTGATAGATTAGGTATATGATGATAGATAGATAGATAGATAGACAGACAGACAGACAGACAGACAGACAGACAGACAGACAGACAGATAGATAGATAGATAGATAGATAGATAGATAGATAGATAGATAGATAGATAGAATTAACAAAGACTAAAAGATAAAAAAGTCCACTCAAAATAATGACTGAATGCTGACTAAATTTTCAGGTCAGCAGAGTGATGGCTTGCTCATTTACTCAGGTTTATTCTGCTGCCAGTTCTGGATTCAAAATCTTGCTTGAACATCATGTGGGTCAGCTCATTAAACTTTTAGAACTTCCTGACCACACACACTAATAGTTTTAGGCGGAGGAGACATCTAGAGAAATGAGCTGATACAGCTAGGTCTAGACCAGCGGACAAGTTTATTCACACTCCTTCTCCCAGGAGATGCCTCAGAGCTTTGTTTATTATTTGTAGAGTTAGAGTTGACACAGAATCCTTGTTCACCAGGAACCACTTGGATGGTTTTCTGCACTCTACTTGACAAGATCTCTAATTTCAAAAACAGGGAAATTAAAAACTATTTCACTGAAATTTTACTTTATTAATCACTTTGGAAATGGTAATATGCATATAGTGCCACAAATGAGGCAATTCAGAAGATGGAGAATGCCTTGTACACTCAGAATGCTTGCTTCACAAAGGCATGAAGTGCAAGGGACGGCTGGTGACAGCAAACTCCACATTCCTGAATGAGTCTCTGTCATTCACCTGAGATTTAGCTGTCTTTATCTGGAAGTCGAGGATAGGAAGACCCATCTCAAAGTTACTTCAAAAATTCATATTAACATAATATTTATTCAAAATTACTTATATAGAGCTACTTTTCTCCCACAAAAATGATAACTTCCTGTGGTTCACTCTATTACATACAAAAGGCTTCCCACAAGTGGAGTCAAAGGAAGGACCAATTAGTGGGAAAGGATGGAGAAGGGAATGAGGCATTACTGGTTCACAGACCCTCAGCAAGAATTTCATGGTGACCACTTCCCTTTCCTACCCAAGGTTTATGATCATCAGTAGACAACTTGAAAATTCAATTAGAAGACTTTATACAATTGTGTTTGCTAACACAATGGGAATGTTGTGTAAAGAGTTCAGGGGTAGTGGAATGTGGTAACGGGACATCTCTGCCAGTATAAATACAGCCAAGAATTGGCATCGTCAACAAGTGGGTAGAGTGTGTGCAACTGGAGTGGAAGAGAGGAAGACTGAAGCAGGAGATGTATATTGGGGCAAAGGTTGGGGCACTTCTCTGTGGCCTCATGAGGACAAAGCCAGTGCCACACACTGGCTTTTATATACCACAGCGCTTTTTTATATACCACAGCGCTTGTGCTGGCCACATGCTTGGAATGTTTTTGTGATGAAATCTGCCTTTTCTTACTCTCTGTCACTACAGCGCCTGCCAACTGGTGGATCATTATGGGCTTCTACACTAGGTACTAAATCAGAGCAGGATGAGAGGAGAAACAGGCACATGCAGTAGTGTGGGCAGCTTGGGTCCAGGCTATGATTGGCATAGGTTTATTATCTTATTCCACTGAATAATATTGTCTTGCTCCACATTTTAAACTACCACAAATACAAACTTGATAGTTTTGTTTTGTTCTGTTTGGGTTTGGTGGTTTTTATTTCATTTTGCTTTAGAATTCTGTTTGTTTGTTTGTTTTAATACGAAGGATTGAATCCAGGCCCTCATACACACTAAGGAAGTGTTCCACCATTGAGCTACCTTCCTAGTCCCAAATTCAGGACTTTTTATCAGTTTTATGACCTTTCCCAGAACTCAGTATGACTAATTCACTGACAAACAGATAAATCCCTTGATTCTTTCTTTTTCCTGTAGAGTTAGAAAATGCATTTGTCAGCCCATGGAATAGTGCTTGAGAGCAAGTGCTCATGAGTAGAGATTTACACAAAGAATTTTTCTTTCACAGTCTCCAAGTTGTTGTACTATATTTTTGTTAGTATTATATTTTTGTTATGAGGATTTTCTAATTTTTCAAAACTACATCAAGTGATATTTATATAATAATACTGAAACTTGCACAAAACCATAATTGTTATTATAAAATTATTTAAATATTTTACCCTATCACTTATATTATTTTTAACTCAATACAAGAATAATTCAGGGCCAGCCAAATAGCTCAATGGAATAAAGTGCCTGCAAGCAGGTGCAGGGGCTGGGGATTCAATCC